>MU182434.1:0-53265 GCA_016904865.1 Pissodes strobi | reverse complement strand
TGTAGCAAAGAATATTCTACTACGATAGAATATTCTTTGATTGTAGTCACGCATTTGCAGTTATCCCGAAATTGCACTTACCCCACTCTACCTTACCTTTATTGGCTGGAAGAATTTTAATAGTATTATCTCTTTTCGACGATTGTAATGCTCTTTGTTGTGTGTATATTAAGTGTTGTTTAATTTTAAATTGTTTGTCTAGTGTAATTTGAATTCTAATTCTAAATTCGTCTTGATGTTCTTCTGGTATGCTTTGTGTTGTTTCTTCAACCCAAACTTAGGAACGATTTTAGGGGTAACTGAGTAATTTAAACGATTAGAAACAACAAGTTTATTAACACCAGATAATGCCCTATTAGACAAATTGATTACAGTTTTGTCTATAAAGTCGTTTTTTTTTGGCATTAGATATTACATGGTTTAATTTTTCTTGAATAAGATTCTTAAATTTATTTGGTAAGTTAAAGTTTAAATTATTAATTTATTTTTCAATTGTATATTTATTAAATCAATGAAACTGTAATCTTTCTCGTAACAGAGCATTACTTGCTCCTTCTAAGATTTTTATGGTTTTGTGGCTGTTGTAAGATGCTTTAAGTCCTAAACCTTTACGAATTAGGTAGTTGTTTTTGCATTTGTGTAAAAATGTTAAACTATTTTCAAAATGTAAGATAACTTTTTATATTTATTTTCTAAGTCTTGTTATAGATATATTCTACATTATTGTGGAGGATTCATGTTTATCAAACAAATTGTTGTCTATTAGGCTTTTAGAATAAGTCTAGATAGAGAGAAGAGATAGATCATTACAATCATTGAAAAGAGCTAACACTACATTCAATCAACTAATTCAATCATCGTAAGCATTGTAATGGATTTCATTACTTACGATGAAAAGGTATTGTAAATGACGGAAATTACTCAATACTAAATAGAGACCCATCAGAACGTATTGAATGACAGATATAAAATATGATAAAAAAAAACACAAAAATCAGTTCAACGATAGAGAAAGATGCAAACTGGCATGGCACGTCACAAAATACACAAAATAAATATACCTTTACGCCCAATAGAAACCTCTATAAATTCACCATCATTCTTAATCCACCTGCAAATACCACTAGCTCATATATGACAACTTCAAAACATTTTTTAGAAAAATTATCACAAATTAATTTAAATCCTAACGACACCTTGGTGAGTTTTGATGTTGCTAGTCTTTTTCCAAACGTGCCTGTTGATAAAACTTTAAATATTTAAAAAAATAAATTAGAAAATGATACTAACCTTTATGAAGGCACAAAATTTAATATTGACAATATACTTTTTCCGGTAGGAGGAAAAATCTTCAGCAAGACACCTGGACATCTGGTATCCCGGTAGTGTCGGATTTTTACCAACTAAAAACCCCCTACCTCTTCCGACCCAGGGCCATGGAACCGGTCTGCGCATATCATCAGGGTACTGAGCAGACTGAATTCAACGTTCTACTCCGCCTCTTGTTCTTTCGTGGGCCTCCTTCTTCACCATAACATGCCGTATAAAGCCTGTGACTAGTTTCCATTATCGGTCTCCCCTAGTGAGGACCTCTAGGAAATTTCCCTCTTCCAGCGGGGATCCCAACCCTGTTGTCATGTCTGCTCTCTCCGTCTCCCAGTGCCTGCATTTGAAAATCGTGTGGGCAGGAGTATGGATTTCTCCACCGTCGAAGCATTCTTCTCTCTCCAACTTGCCAATACTCCTGGCGTACGTCATAAACGTCCCATGTCCGGTCATGACTTGCGTCAAAAAGTCGTCAATTCTCCTCTGGAGACAGCTCACCTAGTTCTGTATCTCGGTGAGGAGGGGCTTGGTTTACTGGGCCGCTTCCTCCAAGACGTCCCACTCCTCTTGCCACTTTTATGGTGTGATGGCTCGCTCCTCCTTGCTATCGCTTGGGGCCACCGCACCCGTCACTATCTGGAGTGCCTTCGTTGATACGATCCTGTATGCGCTGGCGACTCTGATAAGCATTTTACGATGCATCCTGGTGACCTTATCTGCATATTTCCTTATTCTGAAGGCTACGTACCAGATGGGCGCACCATAGAGCTCAATCGACTGCATTACGCCATTTAGGATATCCGTCCTCTTACTATTGGGGCCGCCGATTTGGGCCTTGTTAAGACTATGGCCCGTTATGATGCCAAAATATCTAACAGATTTTCCGGGGACGATCGTCGCCCCATCGACATTAAATCTCACCCGATCTCTTTTCCTGGGTCCCCTAAAGGGATCTTCTGCGGTTGCAACTCCAGACCACTGCTGTCCATCCACCTCTGAACGCTCCTCAACGCGGCTTCCGCCCGCTACCTTCACGACCACTCCTTGATCTTCGGCGAATCCTATGGTCTTTACTCCCTTCGGCCTCCTGATCTTGAGAACTCCATTATATGCAATGTTCTACAGTGTGGGCCCCAGGACCGATCCCTGCGGGACCTCGGCTGAAATCTCCCTAGTTACATCACTGTCTATCCGAATATTTCTTTCATGTAGGTAGCTTCCAACTACATTTCTCAAGTAGTATGAGACGCCTCTTCTCACTAGCTCCTCCAAGATGCTACTCCACCTGAGACAATTGAACGCGTTCTTGACGTCGATAGTGAGCAAGACAGCCCACTTCTTCTTGCCCTCGTCCTCGAAACGTCGGGCATTTTCCAGTTATTTTAGGTTTTACGGCTTTAGCACTCGGGCTGTGTGCTGTTTACATCCAGGGGCCAGAGCCGAAGCGATCTTATTCAAAAAGCCTACAACCGAGGTGGAGCAATAGGCAACAATTTATCTGATAAACACAATAATATAGAACATATCAACCACAAAAATATTAGTTACAGAACTGATCCATAGAACTGGAAAGAGTTTAGCGCGAATAAAAGCAGTCATTCCCGAGAAAACACAAAAGGGTTCTAAATACGGGGCTCGCGAAAATTACCGCCGCTTTTGTACCGAATCGGAACATTTGTCAGCATTTCTTTCGGGGGACGCGAGGCAGGTCAGAGCGGCCTTTCATCGGGCCAAATCCCATTCAGCGTTCGAACCAGTGATTAGGGATAAAACGGGCCCGGCTTTTCTAATCAAACAAACCCGCTTCCGTTGACTTTTCACAACAATGCACCGGTCCACTGATTGAAGCCGTGTAATGTCGGCTTAGAGAAACCCCCGTATTTATACAGGAGAGAACTTGGGTCTCTTTACTTATTTTGCAACGAGCAATAATTTTTAATTACTCATATTTAGTATCTGATTTTTAGCACTAAACATGATCGGCTAAAGCATGCTTATGAATTAACGTATTTGTTATATTTGCAGAATTTCTATTGATTTTCACATTACGCCAGTAAGAACACGGTAAAATATTAATTCCCCAGATAGATGGATCGATAAGCGAAATCTGGCCAGTCAGATCTATGGATTTGGCCATACTTGTCTTTTTCTTCTTGTGTTATATTTGAAGTTATACTTGTTTATAAAACGTAACCTTATGTCATCGAAGCCATAAAACAAGAAATTACATGAGAGTGTAGAGTTTTCATTTGCATATTTTAAGGATAGCTACAGTTGTGACGTTTGTATTGTCCAGTCGATATCCATTGGACAATTTGTCACTTTATTATGAACGTCCAATGGATGTCTGAAGTTCTAAAAATATACCCATTGGATATTCAAAGGTTGCACTTTGCTGTCTGGGAAAAACTATCCCACACATGGTGGGCTCTGGACTACCATCGTGGTTGACTAATAAATTTGTTTCTGGACTGGCGATGGCGTTAAGTATTAAGTCATAGATTGGAATAGAATCGAGTTTCATATTCCTTAACCTAGATGATGAACCTTGCTACGTAGAGCTTCGCTCCTGCCAGAGGTGTAAGTGGTTCTTGATTTGTCTTGGGCATCTTGTTATTCTTGCCACTTTCACGTGGCTTTATTAATGAACTAAGTACCAACAGTCTCTTATTCCTAGGCATAGATATACCTTTCTTTGTAGGTCTTCATGTAAGCGGCTTTTTTTAAATTGTCCTGGGTCTCTTGTTGTTTCTACTACCTTCAAGTGGCCCCATCAACGAACTATAAAAAGAATCGGTGGTCCTCATTATCATCCATATTTTCAGGAGCGGAAACTCATCTATCATCGCATACATGATGATAGATGAGTTTCCGCTCCTGAAAATATTTCAAGTGACCTCATCAATGAACTAAGTACTAAAAGCCTTTTATCCTTTAGTATAGATATAGCTGTAGAAAGTGATTTTCTAATTATCCTTGATCTCTTGATGTTTCGACTACCTTCAGTTAGCCCCACCGATGAACTACTGAAATGATCGATGGTCATGTATGCAATGATACATTAGTTTAGCTGCTGAAAATGTTGATGATAATGAGGAACAGAAGAAAATAACGCCAAGTATTTAGTCGTTGATTAAGACAGTAACATATACCAAAAGCCTTTTATCCTTAAGTATAGATATAGCTGTAAAAAGTGGTTTTCTAATTGTTCTGGGTCTCTTGTTATTTCGACTACCTTCAAGTAGCCTCACCGACTAACAAATAAGAGGATCGATGGTCATGTATGCGATGATACATGAGTTCCTGCTGCTGAAAATATTGATGATAATGAGGAACAGAAGAAAATATTTAGTCGTTGATTAGAACAGTGACAAATATCTTATACTCAAGCCTAATTAATCTTTGCCACATAGAGATGAAGCTGGTTACCTAAAGGTTTGCCGCTGCCTGAGCGTCTTCTTGTCCTTCTGACTTTCAAGAGACCTCATCAATGAACTAAGTATCAAAAACTTTTTATTCCTAGGCATATATAGCTATAAGAAGTGGTTTTGAATGTCCTGGGTCTCTTGCTATTTTGACTACCTTCAAGTAGTTCTACCAATGAATTATGAAAAGGATCGATGGTAAAGTATGCGATGATACGAGCTCTCGTTGCTGAAAATATTGATTATAATGCACCAAGAAATAGCACTAAGTATTTAGTCGTTGATTGGGACAGTAACAATTGTCCTATAGCTAAGCCTAGATAAAATTTGCTACGTAGAGCTTTGCTCTTGCCAGAGCCCTGAGTGGTTCCCGATGTCGTTCTTAGTACTTTCAAGTGGACTCATCGATGAACTAAGTATTAAGAGTCTCTTGTTTCTAGGCGTAGATATAGCTTCCCATGTAGTGTGTTCGCTGTAAAAGGCATTTTTATTTGTCACGGATCTCTTTCTGTTTTCACTACCAATCAAGTGGCCCCACCAAGAAACTATGAAAGTAAATGGTAACGTAAGCGACGATATATCAGCTTTGGTTGCTAATGATGGTGATAATGAAGAGGACCAGAAGAGAATAGCACCTAGCATTTAGTTATTGATTAAGACAGTGAAAGTCTTCTACACCTAAGCTTAGATAACCTTTGCCGTGTAGATATTAAACTTGCTTCGAAGAGCTTTGCTCCTTGCAGAGGCGTAAGTAGCTCCTGATTTATTCTAGGCATCTTCTTGTAAAAGAGACGTTTTCTAATGGTCCTGGGTCTCTTGTTGTTTCTACTACCTTCACGTAGCCTCACCAACGAACTGCGAAGGGGATCGATGATACATGAGCTCTTGCTGCTGATAATATTGATACGAACAGAGGAGAATAGCACTAAGTATTCAGTCGTTAATAAGGACAGTAACAACTTGCCTATCGTTAAGCCTAGGTAAGGGTTGTCACATAGAGACGAAACTTCTTCCTACCAGAAGGCGTACCTGAGTTACTGTTTTTCCTAGCCATCATGCTGTTTCTACTACATAATTTTTAATGGCTTCACCAACGAACTACCACAGACATCAGTAATGTATATAGGCATTGCTAGTAAGCAATTGATGATGTTGACGAAAAAGATAAGAGTAAAGTTTCCAATATAAATATAAAATTAAAACCTGCAATTCTTTTTGCAAATCGTTTATTAATATATGCATTTCACGTGTTTTCTCATATGATCACTAGAAATATCAAGAATTAGAGGACAGAAAATAGGCATAAGACTTTAAGACAGATACATGCTAGTCAAGATGTAATAAACTCAATGAATGAAAAAAAGTAAAAATAAAATTCAAGAAAAACAATTTATATTATTTAATAACAAACGAGACAATTAGGATGCTAAATAAATTCGAAAGAATGCCAAATACCACCCTGGATTCCACTTGCCTAGTCCGATCCACCCCGAGGGTGGATTTTCACTTTCAGAATGACATCGTATATCGGCAAGTGAATTTGGTGACGCGTGTATTTCGGCTTATTGTTTTTCGTTATGCCTTTCGGATTGATTAAAGAGGGGCGAGGGGTTCGTATACGCTTTTCTTACTGGTGCGAACTTCGGATTTAAATTTGTCTACTTCTTTGTAAGGCGAATAGTAAATAGTATCTCACTTGGGGGCTGTTGGTTCTAACGTAAAAACGCCGACATTAATTTACAGGTTGATTATTGCAACGAGAAAGTTGTGCATCTCGAAAACTATTCTTCCATGCTGTCATATTTGCTTTTTGCATATGTACCTATCCTTCAAATAGAGTCTTGTCAATCGCAACATTTTTGATGATTCAATTTGCATTGGAAAATGCAAAGTTTTTCCCGAATGTTGCATACTTATACGAGGTCTTTGAAGAATAAGGTAGACAAAATATTCAATGGGTGATTCCTTGAATATTTTTTTTTATACAATGATAATATTAGCCCTTTCAGTCACGATTTTTTAAATAAAAAATAAATATTTTGGAAAAGCTTATTGTTTGAGTACAACCTAATACATTTGTAGGGATTTGGTGGTCATAAAGAAGGATATTCAAACAATTTTTTTCTTATATAAAAGTTAGTTATTAAACGTAAAATACAATATCCTAATTTGTGTAAAACAATTTCTGTCTTTTTGAAGACATAAATGCACTTTGCATTTTTGGCAAATCCATCCGAATTTTCCATGGCAGGATTTTATTTGCACCTACCAGGAAGTTGACTCTCGGTATGGATGATGAAATGATCCACATCGTCAAATTGAATTTCACGGATCGGTCTTTTTTAAACGGCGCGCGAGCTGTAGGACTGGGATTGTTTTCCAAAGAGTTAGGCCTACCCCTCTATCGAGATTCGCTCTTATTTTCCAGACTTGATAAGTGTTTCTCCAATACACAAGCGAAAGTGAAGTAAGTCTAGTATTTTATTTGTGCCGCTATTCTGAGCCAAATCTTTTTTATATTCCAACCAGGAATTGGTAAGAGCCATGTCAATTACATGAAAAATAATTCCTTTTTCGTACCTTTATTAGTTTAGGAGTTCACTTTGAGGTACAGAAATGAAACGGTTGAAAATGAAGAAAATAATTTGCACTTACTATCATAACTTCTAAAAAGCTATCGCATGGCGTCATCTTAAAATAGTACCGAAATGATGACATCTGTAGTTAGTACCATGCGATAGCCTTTTAAAAGATAAGATAGGAAAGCGTAAATTGCTTTATCCATACGACTATACGTACACACCCATTCAATTTAAAAAAAAAATCAAAATAAGCTTTATTGTTACAAGGAAATTAACATCGTTGACAAAGCACTATTGATCTTAAGTCTAAGTAATTATTCTAAAACTTAATAAACATTTAAAAGATCATTAAAATTATATTAAAAATATACAGGACGCATGAGCAAAGATCATTGCATTAACACTAACTAAAATGAAATGCTACTAATCATAATAGTTCACTCAAATGAAACAAACAACTGTGGAAAAGCTAATGTTTAAGTAACCAAATTACCACTAAACAAATAAAATACGCCCCACCTCAAACTAGATAGAAAATGTACAAAAAGATATAGATAAAATAAGACATTACAAGTTGCAATATCACTAGTTATAAAAATTCCTGGATAGTATGAATACGTTGAAAAATACGTGTAGAAACTAAATCCATAGTTATACAGGACATTGCAAGTTAAAGCTTTACGGTATGTAATATATGTAGTTAGATACATGAAGCAATCCCAGCCATACAGTTACACCAGGGAACGAGGAAAACAAAATTCCAAAACATTCGAGATAGTAGGCAAGTTTCATCAACACCATCATGTCAGAAGATCAATGATCAAAGGAAGCAAACAGTCCATATTTATGGATGATCGGATAATATTCATCAAAGAAATGGGATACAGAGTAGTAAGCCGTAGCAAGTAATAATGATTTAACTAATTTTCGAAAGTATTCCGTTGACTGTACCTCCCTTGTATCATTTGTGTAAATTTTTTTCGCATTATAAAATACAGAATTTTTGACCAGATTGGAATGAGAAATTGGCAGCGATAATATTCCAACTTGTCGGGTACTATAATGATTGCTAACGTCGGGTAACACATTAAATTTCTTATGAATCAGAGATACCGTTTCCAGGATGTATGAAGAATAAAAGGTCAGAATACTATATTTGATGAACAGAGGTCTGCAGGGGTCTCTTACGCCTGTCCCACACAATTACCGCAAAGCTCGTTTTTGTAGGATAAAGACCGAATTTGGCAAGTACTGACTGGAATTAACCCAGAAGGGAATACCGTACCTATTGTGGGATTCGATAAGGGAAAAATATGCTGTCCTTGAAACAGTCAGGCCTAGTTCCCCCGCTATGACAGCAAAGCAGCCAGATGCCAGCCTTTTACACAGGCCAAATATGTGCGGCTTAAAACCTAATTTCATATCTATGGCTATACCCAAAAACTTAACTTCTGTACAACTGAAGATCTCATCATTACCAAGATGTACATCAGCCATTGTACAATTATTGAAATGCACCATAATTTAACTTTCTCTATCTATATCTTCCGATATTATTATTTTTAATTGGTCAGCCCTAGAATTGTGCCACATAATGGTTGCGTCATCAGTGAATAAGGTAAAATATCCACTATATATATATACATACAATATATGCACTGTGGTCCAATACAGTACCTTGCGGTACCCTAGAAGCCACGGCAGTTTTAATCGACTCAAGAATCTGCAGTTTAAACTTCTGCTCTCAGGTGTGTCCCAAACCAGTCTGCCAGTCTACTGAGCTACCCCTAAACCCATAAATCTGAAGTTTCCGCAGAAGTCAACTGTCCTTCATTGAGCTGTAAGTACAGATCATTGAGAAATGAAAATACAACATCACTTGGAAGCCATACTGCAAGTGTTAAGAATTTTATATTTACTTATAAAAGAAATTACTCGCTTTTTCACTAGTTTTCCCACTATTTTTGCTAGCGTAGGTATCAACGAGATAGGTCTGAAGATTGATGACGACTCAGTGTCACCATGTTTGTGAACTAGAATTACAATTGAAGTCTTTAGTGAATTTGGAAAAGTACCCGTAGCAAACGAGTAATTTATGGCCTCAATCAAAGCATTTAAAGCCCAATTAGGTAAATGCTGAAAAATCCTAACCGAGATACCGTCCCATCCAGAAGACCTCCTAGTTTTTATTTCGTTGAATGTTTCATGAAGCGTCTCCGTATTAGTAGGGACAAAATAAAAAGTGACCGGAACAAAAGCTTTTTTTAAATAGTCTAAAGGATCGTTTTTAGGAACAACATCTTTAACAAGATTACGCATTAAAAGTATTAGTTATAAGAATTTGGAACTCTTTTAAGGGGTTCTCAGTTCTAAAATATCCGACCATTGGACCTTGAGACAACCTACATAAACCCTGTCAAATTTTTTTTTCGGCAGTGCACACATTTTAAGCTCATTAGGCAGAATACACAAAACCGCTTCATGGTCAGAAAGACCTGCGTTTAAGACCCTACAGGAAGCACCATCCATGCTTGAACACACCTAATCCAGAATGGAAGACGAAAACTGAGTGATTCTAGTAGGAGTAGATACATGCATATTCAGATTATGAGACTGTAACAGATTCTTAAGTTCTAGTATGCCTGGACAGCCTCTGCTGTCATAATCAATATTTATGTCACCCGGTAAAACTATATTAGAACTAGGATGAAATTTAATACAATAAAATTTCCAGCCTTTCCACAAATACACGCTCGCTACACATGAGAGGACGATACATATGTACTTAATTTTCGGGAAAAACTTACTGAAAATTCGAACTCCTTTACAACTATGAGGTTATCATATTTATTTATATTAATAAAGTTGTAATATACCCCAGGTTGGTAGCTTTCACTAGAAAAACATGACAAAATCTTGTAGTTATCTAAATATAATATTTCATTTAATTTTAGCCAATGGTCAGTCAGAAGTACCAGATCAGGAAGATTACAGCCTTCCAAGAATATCGCAAGCTCATCTATTTTATTACGTATAGATTGTATGTTTAAATGGACCAGCGAGACGTACTTATCATTTAACCTAAAAAACTATTTCTTTCACCATCTTCAGTTACTTCAGTTTGTTGAGGTCCTGACTCAGGTTCCACTACCCCCAACTCAAATATGGCCCTAGATTGATCAGCAATGTCCCCTATTTCTGTTCATGCAGCAGTCCCCTCTTTTTGAGCAGAGGTATTCTTAGAATTATTAGAGCAGTCTATAAAGATTAAAGCTTTTCTATTAATATTTTTTTTGTATTTATTTCCATATCAATCCGATCCGCTTTGGTACTTTCCGTAGGTTTATTTTATTATTGTTATACAGTAGCATATCCAAGCATGGTAATGCGCCCCTGGAAAGTAGATTGACTCTATGCAGAAAAACCTTAAAACTATTATTAAATTTATACTGGACCTAATCATTCTATTATATGACAGGTCAGGATTAGCTAGAAATATGAAATTAGTATGCATACAGAATTTTACCTTATTCCATTTTTTTTATTTTCGGGGTATCATTGAGTTGAAAGTCGTTTGCACCCGCCAACACAATGACATAATCGCTAGTCTTAAAGTTTCCAGACAGTAAATCTTCACTATCGAGAACGTTTTCATAAGTCCCACACGGCTTAATGATTGATTGCATTCTAAAGTTGCCCCGCTCCAGGTATCTCTCCAGTCAGTCCGGTTCAGGTATCGTCCATGTTCATCACTCAAAACCAATATCCGCCTTTGCTTATTATTGTTGTTTTCCCCCATATTCACATTTATTTCAGTCTGATTCATTATTAAAGTTAACCATGCCACTATCAACATGCTGCTTTTGAGGTTGAACTCCCGGAATTATTCTCCGATACACAATATGATGCGCCCTCGTATCATAATCATTTTTGGAATTATAAGAATTAACATCATTATTCGCACATAGTTTTGATTTTAGTTCCCTAATTTCACTAATATAAACTTTATTATCCACAGATATTGTTTCAATAGAAGTCTAATATAGCTATTAAGCTCAGCAACTCTTTCTTCTCATTTTCACAATCATATAACACTTGTATATTATCCATCAGACTCTGTTGCAGGTCATTAACCCTCTCTCTGCAATTTATAAGATCGTCTTTAAGCACATCTTTGTTACCAGGGAAATCCACACAAATCTCACCCTCGTCAGTTTGCATTTCATTGCTGCAACTATTCGAAATAGTCTGGATACAAATATTTTTTAGAACTTTACCTCGCGTCTGTGTCGATACATTGATTACAGATGCCTTTTTTAATATATTTCCATTTATTGTTTCAAGCTTGTCATCAAGTTCCTTGTTCAATATACTTAGTCTTTAAATTTCCTTTGTAGTTTCTTCCTCGGCAACAGCAGCCTCCTTAGCAAATGAAACAGAACTTCTCGTAAGTCGCCTTATATGGGCTGATTTTTCATCAATTTCAGTTTTTAACTCATTAATTATACTCCTTAGATCTTTGACAACATCACGATCTTCATCCGCAACTACGTCAGCACATTCTTTGGAACACCAAATAAGGTTGTCCCGAATTTTTGCATGACCTTTATTTTTTCTAGACAAGCAGCCTCTATGGAAGACATTTTTGCAAATTAGGCAATACAGTTAGGCTGTTCCTTATTTTTGCAGCATTTAAACACAGTTTCCATCATTTATTTAATAGACTTAACAATATAATTATTTAAAAATACACAGCGATAGCGGCGTAGGTATATGTATTTATTGCAATCAATGATGAAACTATCGGCATTGAGCGTTTGTTTACTATTTTAGAAAGTGAATGTGTAATATTTCACTTCACGCATGGCACTTCACTCGCTTCGCTCGCTCCAGTGCGTAATCAAACACAAGTAACCCAAACTTACCCAAATTTTTATCATGGAAAGCTTCGTGTGTAGTATTCACTGTCCAATGAATTGCTTTCAGTGGGTCTGGTGGCGTAGTTAGACGTTGTGCTTGTAATACAGTGGCGCGGGTTCGATTTCCGTCAGTGGCGAGTTTTTTTTTAAAGGCCATGTTGGTTTGTTTTTTTAATTTGGTATAGCTTTAGGTTAGCTTGGGTTAGTTTTGTTTAGTTGCGCCCCGGAACGAGCGAAGCGAACGGAGAGTCATGCGTAAAGTGATTTCCTGGGAGTAAATTGCATAGTGGTGCGGTGCGCCAGACAAAGGAGTCCTTGCAAAGCAATGTTCTAGGTCTTTCCAGTTGTACAACGAATGGGTGCACTCTTGTCGTCTGTCGTGACTGTCTGACTGATCTCTGTTGATTTTTCATGCAAACGTGTGATTGATGAAGCTAAGGACAAACACAATCAAAGGATCAGGAATTAAGACTATCTGTTCGGTAGCAAAGGCAGTAAGTAATAACTTTACAAAAACGTCTCTCCCACCTTTGACCGACGAGCGCGGCATCACGGCGACTGCAGCCAAACATGCTCGCCAAAATGTTTTCATCGCACTCTACCTTCAACTTCCCCCAAGGCAAGGATCTTCCCACCATATCGAATATCAACACTACCATGGCGGAAGTGATATTCGTAAAATCCTGTTAAAGAACTGCTCCACCCATTTTCCTGATCTTTTTGTCTGTCTTACCGACAAGGGATTTACCCATCTTCTTGGAAAGTCACTCCAAGAACCTGTTCCAAAAAAGGCAAGAAAACCACGCCCTTAAACTAGCGCTCAATTGTCTTGTTTCCAATAATCTCTAAAGTCATGGAACGTGTAGTCAAACAGCAACTACTCAAGTACCTTGAAGCCAACAGATTAGTTAGCGATAACCAATACGGCTTTCGCAAAGAGAAATAGACAGAAGATATATTGACCCATGTCACTTATATATGAAGTAGGCAAATTGAGAACTACGGATAATTTTGAGCGATTGCGTTGGATATTTCAAAGGCGTTCGACAGAGTTTGGCATGAGGGATTGCTCAAAAAATTGACGTCCTTCGGACTGCCAGCCCCTCTCGGCAGCTGGCTTGCCAGTTGGCTCTTAAGGAAAAACCGATTAAACCGATCGCTAAAAATACCATTTGATGGACACATCTTAGACACATTCACCATTACCGCGGGTGTGCCTCAGGGGGCAATACTTTCACCAACTTTGTTCTTCATCTATATTATAAATAATTTTCTTTATTGCCAGCAAAATCCTCCAAGAGATACAGCAACGTCAACAGACCAGAAGAGAAAAACGAAACTGTATCAACATACATAGTAAAGCGAAATATACACTGACTTAAAATTCACAAAGTTACAGTTAATACAGTAAAAAGTGGAATATACATTGACCAAAAAACTCAACACCATTACATACAATCAAACATGTTAAAATATATGGAGCTAACATTAAGATCTGAAACTAAAAGCGTAATAACCCTTTCTTAAGAGAAAGTCCTTAAGTAAATTTTTAAATTTATTGATGTCTCCTTCATCCCGCATCTCCCGAGGGAGAAGACCAAATATCTTCATGGCCATATAAGCAGGGCCCTTTTGAAAGAAAGATGAGCTGTGAGTAAGAACGCTAAGATCACTTCTCTTTCCATGTCTTCACTATAGTGCTGATGATTAGATATAAATAGATGTCGATGTTTTTTGACAAACATCGCTAATTTCATAAAATATAATGTTGGTACTGTTAGGATCCCCATATCCGCCAAAAGAGACCTGCAAGAAGCCCTGGGGTGCAGTTTCAGCATTATTGTTGTTATTCGCCTTTGGGCTCTAAACACTGCAATTGCACTTGCTGACGAGCCCCAAAACATTAAGCTGTAGCCTATGATGGACTGTGCCCCTGCAGAATAAATCTGACGGAGACCCTTCACAGTTAAAACCTCTCACAGTCTACGCATCACTGCACGTAGACTATTTAACCTGGACTGCAAATGACGAGTGTGCTGAGTCCAGTTTAGAGTTGAGTCCAGGTAGACACCTAGAAATATGACATCTGTAATGGATGGAATTGGCTTGCCGTTTACCTTCACATATAGGGATTATATGTACATCCAACACCAAGTTGCTCTTGATAAAGACCATTAGGCCTGTTTTATCTTGGCTTAAGCTAAGGTTATTTTCTTTGCACCATTGCCTCATCATCTCCACGGCCTCAGTACAATGTGGAGATAAGTTTGCTAAGTCCATATCACTTGATATTATGGTTGTATCGTCTGCGTATTGGCATACTATACTTTTCAGGAAACCGCGATGTAAGTCATTCACATAGAGCAAAAATAGTATTGGACCCAGAATCGACCCCTGCGGTACCCCGTTAGTCATATTGACCGACTCAGAGAAATACTTTTGCCCATCACTTGTTATGCAGACAGTCTGCTCCCTCTCCACAAGATATGATTTAATTAAGGATGCACAGTTTCCTCTTATCCTATATTTGCCCAGCCTTTGAAACAATATTTGATGGTCAATCGTATCAAAAGCCTTCGAGAGCTCAAAAAATAGTCCAGCTACCTTTCGATTGCCGTCAAGATTTTCTATTATATTAGTTATCGCTTTATAGATAGCTAGCTGAGTTGATTTAGCAGGTAAGAATCCATACTGGGTACTTGCTAGTAGATTATGTTTAATTAGAAAATCCATCAAACGTACATATATAGCCCTCTCGAACACCTTCGACACGGTTGACAACAGCGAGACAGGCCTATAATTTGCAAGTTCTGTGCGATTTCTCTTTTTATAGATGGGAATTAGTTTTGCATTTTTTATTAACCTTGGGAAAGTTCCGTCCGTAAAACATTCATTCATGATATTCGAGATGGGTTGGGAGATCCATTTGGCTGCATGTTTTAAGATCGCTGTTGGTATTTCGTCTAGACTCTAGAACCACGGAAAACTTATTTGGGAGCCTCATGACTATATTAATTATCTTATTATCATTTGTCGGGTTCAAGAAGATAGTAGGCACATGGCTTATTTTTACATTAGAATTGTTACTATGGTTACTTGGTAAATTAAACCTTTCGCTGAATTTGTTATGTCCTGAGGTCCATCGATTAATAAGTCATTCTGCATGATTGCAATTTTATTAGTATTAACTTTTTTTCTTATAAGCACCCTTTTTGTTCAGGACCTGTGTTACTTGCTTTTGCTTAATGATCTGCTGACCAAAACCAATAATCATGTTCACAGTTTTGCAGATAACAGTGCCTTTGTTTCCCAATTTAGATCGGAAAAACCTTTACCAGCGACTGAGACATATAACCGCAGACAGGAGCAGATTACAGTAATTAATCATGATCTGGAGAGGGTTCGAATTTGGGGCGACCGAAATTTGGTCCAGTTCAAGCAAAAACCCAAACGGCCACGTTTACCAAGAAGGCCCTGTCATCATTATGGCCGGATCGACCATTCCTTCATCACCGACAATCACACTACTGGGTGTCTCGGTTAACAGCAATACGTCCTGGCATGACCACGTTGCTAGCATCCCAAAATCAGCCTTTCAGAAGCTTGGTGCGTTATTTCGCAGCTACTTTTGCAACAAAAAATTGTATACGCCGCAGCTGCTTTTGCTCTACAAAGCGCAAATATTGCGCTTAGAATATTGCCCACACATCTGGTATGCCGCACCGAAGCACACCCTAAAACTGCTGAATTCCATTCAGAAGACAGTTGAGCGTCTCGTCAGCGACCCGGAGTTGATCCGGGATTTGGATAATCTGTAACACCGCAGACATATGGCCGAGATAGCCCTGTTTTAGGATTTTTTTTTTACGGCAGGATTTGGCCCGCCTCATCCCGCCCCCAGCAACGCGTGTGAGACAGTCACGACAGACGGCAAGAACGCACTTGTTCGTTGTACGACTGGAAACATCTAGAATATCGCTCTACAAGGACTCCTTTCTCTAGGGCACCGCTGTAAAACTCACTCCCAGGACATCTGCTTCCCCC
The DNA here is from genome assembly GCA_016904865.1 of Pissodes strobi. Classification (NCBI taxonomy): domain Eukaryota; kingdom Metazoa; phylum Arthropoda; class Insecta; order Coleoptera; family Curculionidae; genus Pissodes; species Pissodes strobi. Next base: position 36,969 of record MU182434.1, on the reverse strand, counting down.
AAATTACAACCTACAGCCATAGAAGAAAAAATCAGTGGTCCGAATAGCAGCTACCTCCAAGACATTTTATTATTCGATAAATTTTGCGTAAAGATTTGATTTCCTTGAAAATAAATACTAAGACATTATAATGTGAACTTACCCTTTCTTCTGAAGTCACTTTAATTTAAAATACGATTCGTTTTCTGCTAATTAATGTACGTTTATCGGAGAACAACTGAAACACCTGCAGCTTCTGCGTTGATTAAACTTGAGATCCTGCAGATGGCAGTATTTCTTTATTGAAAACAATGCATAAGGAGATAGCAGGTATACTTTTACTATGAATTAAGCGGTTAAATTTTAAAATAGGAGAAAACCGTTTTACAGGGACTTGCATTACATATAGCGTGTCATTTTCGGTAAAAAGAAAGTTAGCACTCTTAGCCGACGATATGTTCTATTTTCTTCCATGGCTTGATAAAAATCGAAATCTAGTCTTCACCCATCAACTTCAACTATATATAATAGAAAATTCTAGGATAATTCATTATGGGTTATTTAAAAGTCTTCCAATATTTTGGCATGACGTTTAGGTTAAAATATGTTGATTTATGCGTTAGTTGCCATTGAAAAAGGTTTGTAGATGCTGGTGGTTAAGAGCAGTTTCTGGTGGACTTTATAACAGATTTCAAACTGAAATTTTTGCTTTAAACACATCGATGAGTAGTTCTGTGTGCGGTAAGCAAGTAGATTTATTTGCCTGAAATGTCATTAAAATGATTTGATAGGAAATTTCCAGGTAAAAATTAACTGTAAGCATCGAAGTTGTGGCAAGTAATGTCAAAATGAAGAACACAAAAAATACTTGTATTTCATAATATTAATCTCGCTCTTACTTCAGTGGTATTGTCTGGTGCACACACCGATTTTTATGATATTTTCACAGATATAAATTCTCCTAACCCGAGCCTGTGCTTTGAGGCTTAGATTACTGCTCTTGCCCCTTGCCTACCTGATCTAGAATATGGAAACCTATCAGGGGAACTACTACACTAAGACCGCAAAAGGTTGAAAAACAGTAATTTTTGCAGGTGCTTCTACTTACTCTCGTGACTTATGAAAGTACTTACATGCAACATGGTGCTGCTGCACCCAACCATCATAAAGACGTTCAAATCACTTTTAATTCTGTAAATATGTGCAAATGTTTTATTTAGTATGTTCGCTAAAGAAATCCTGAAGATTTTTGAAAACATTGAAAGGCGATTTAATAGAATTTCCACTAAAATCGAGACGGTTTAATTTAGCGTGGTACACAAACTGGTTTAGAACCTAATTGTTAAATTTTGTACGAAATATGGAGAAAGTTTCTCTGCTTGCCAGTATAGCCAAAAGAGACGAAGCGGATATCATCAATCTGCAGATATTCGGATTGAACTAAAGAAAAAGTAGTGATTAACAAAGCAAGAGCAATACCAAGACTTGCATGGTCTTGGTTTTGATCTTGTTCTTGCACATAAAGTGTTGGTCTTCGTCTTGCAAACTAATGTGCTATATTCGTCTTGGTCTTGGTCTAGCAGCAAGAGTCTTGCAAGTCTTGCTTTTAGACAAGGCGTAACATTAAAAAAAAATAAACAAGACAAAACAGTAAAATATTTACAGACTGTTTCGAATTTGATTTTCGAATGTTCCACTTCTTTTACCATTGGGTAACTAAAAATCAAAAATTTTCAAAAACATAAAAATCTAACAATCGAACATTTACCAATACCACACACAAATTATCTACTAATTAATAATCGAATTAATTATTAATACGTACCTTTTCATTGTCAAATGCACCCCAGTAAAAAGTCTCTACCCAATCCGAATAATTTGTAGGTTAATTTTATGATAGCTACGTCTAACATGATAATGATTTTGCATAATTGAGTAACACGTAGGTATACATTTATTTCGGAAACACTAATTTACAAGGCACAATCTTTGTTTTGGTCTTGCTAACCAAAAACGGTCTCGGTATTGGTCTTGGTCTTGCTTTTGTTGCAAGACCAAGACCAAGATCGAGACCAGTCTCGATCATCACTAAGAGAAAGTACGTATTAATATATTTTAATTGAAACTGGGCAACTGTATGTTGAAAAAGAAGACTAAACAAGTAGTACTGTTATTTTAAGCGTATGAGAAAACCGAATACTTACAACGTAACTTCGGTAATTCGAATCCCAAAGGGACAACGAACGTCATCGAAACCCATGAGGTTCAGATTCGCACGCGAGATAAAAAGTTAAGTACAGTGTTTGGCCCTCCGAAAAACAATTTAATAACCGTGCGAAGCAGTCTCGGCTACACTATATTATCATATTAAAACCTCGTACAGTTGCAGATCAAATGGCGATTGCCCGTCAAGCCCGTAATTACACAGCGCTGCAAAGTGGCTGTGGCTCCGGGCCCACCCTCGACGGGTGTTTGCTGCTTTTTACGGCACGTGCGGACGGCCGGTTGGGCACGCGGTGCGGGAGTCTGGTTACGTCGCTGGGATGCGCCCAAGGGAAATCACGGTCACGTGAAGATTTTTCTGGGAAATCTTTGATGATCTGGACAGATGGTATAGGAATCCTTATCATGATTTAATTTAGATGTAGATAAAGAAAAAGCACGATTACTAACTATCTCAATTCTATATGATGGTTTTGCGAAATTCTCGATTTTAGTAGAAATGCATGTTCATCGTTTCGATGAATACGATCCTTAATAACTGTTGAGGATAGTTTGAGAAAAAATTGAAAAGGGGTATTTTCAGAAGAGCTGTATTAAAACTGTTACTTTGGCTGTGTAAAGCAGTATTTATCATTAAAGATCTTCTCATCTTTACAAATATTTTTCGCCGATATTTTTTTCTAGTAGGCTATAGAAGACAGGCAATAAATTTGCCAAATAAACTAGGTGTTTCCGGTAATTTAAGTGACAGGATGACAGGATAATTTCTGTCAATGTTTCCTAGTCATACGTTAATTTTAAATTCTTGTTGATAATCTACAACTTTGATTGCATGCGGGATTTCATCAGCATAAACATGTTATTTATGTAAATTTGTCATGCCCCATGTTGTCGGTGGAAAACTAATGAAAGAGTTTAGATTATCGAATTGTTTATAATTTATCGTAGCCTTACCGGGTAAGGTTGCCACGTTAGCATGATAAAATGTCGACAATGTGCGAATTGTGTGAAATAGAGACTAAACCGGAAAACTCTCTGAATTATGATGAAAACTGTAAAAGTGTTTCATTCCAAATCTATAAAAGTCCAGCTGAGAGATGCTCAATTGATGCAAAATATTCAAGGTTGGAAATGATACTGTGAAAACTACGATGAATATGTAAAATGTGCCCTTGATATGAAAATTGAGTTTGAAAATTTTAAATCATGTGTTCTGTAAGAAATACCACATTTAAAAAGCACAATAAATCATCACCAGCCAGTAGTTAAAAGCCACCTAGGAATGAATTATGCTACGGCAGTGGCCGGAGAGACTCTTGTGATTAAACCTAAAAATAGGCCCCTGATGAGCCCAACCTCTGTAGGGCTCATAACACCACAATCTTATCTCTGCAATCTGTGAACTTGCTATCAAAGCACATGAGCCACAGGTATTCCGAAAGGTTTCGCACTATACTCTGAACCCTCTTTCTACGCAACCCAACAACACGAATATTGGTTACAGACTTAAAATTAGGAACGGGCGGAGGTTATCCCATCTATTGTACATGGATAACCTAAAGCTCTTTGCAGAGAACCAGACTGGACTGCACTCTCTAATTAACACCATTAAGACCTTCAGCGGGGACATAAACATGTCATTTGGACTTGAGAAATGCGCCATCATCAACATCAAAAGGGGCGCCGTGGATATCCAAGAAGATCAATATCACGATATCGAGAACTTGCATCCCGAAGGTACATACATGTATTTAGGAATGCCTCAGAACCAACACATCGACCACACGCACCTGAAGAATATGTTCTCCGAGAAGTACAAGAAGAAAGTACTCAAGGTTCTGAACACCAAACTTTCATCGAAAAACCAGATCACCGCTCTGAACACCTCTGGGCAGTGCCTGTCTTAACCTACACCTTTGGTATCCTTAAGTGGTCTGATGCGGATATAAATGGACTCAACATGCTATCCCGACGACTGATGACCGAATTCCGATGTCTGCACACCAATGCATCGGTTAAGAGGCTATGATGAACATCTACAACTTGCGCAGATCCCAGGAGAAGAACATACGGCAACAACTGCTAAGATCCGATGATGGTCTGATGAGATTAGCAGCCCAGGAGAATCGAGGATATACGCCTTTGAATCTACAACACCGCAATCTCGAGTTCGACATAAGCTCAAGGCAAGAAGATCAAGCTACCTGGATGGAATAAGCCTTACATGATAAGTTTCCAAGAAGTCTAGAAGCGGACAACGTCGATAAGCCGACCTCACTAGCATGGCTCGGCGCCGGTTACCTCTACCCAGAAACCGAAGGATCCTTCATGGCCATCCAGACAGAGTTATCAGGACTCACAACTATGAAAAACATTGTATACGACTTGACGTAGAGGACAAGTGTAAGAAGTGTGGCGGTGGGGAATCTTGTTACGGTAATTTTAACAATTCCGTAACATCAGGTTTTTCCGAGTTTGCTTGTATTTATTTTTGGTTTGAAATAATAACTTTTCATCTTCAACCTATTTTGAATTACTGTCTGAACCGACCTGGTAGCAACAGTGTGGAAAATTCCGCATTAAATAGAACGAAAATATTAATAAATAATGAATTTTTATGTTGCCCATCAAGTTCATTTAAAACTAATTTTTGTCTTTTAAATATACCAGTCGATAATTATCTCGTTAATATAAAATGAAAATTAATATTATGGGTTGAATCTACGTAAATACAGCAGTAGAATATATTATTTAAAATTGATAAATAATTTCAAATATGCAGATCATATTTTATGCTTAAAATCGGTCGCTTCGTACGGTGGAAAAAGGTGAAATATTTGTGACTGCGCGCTGTGCAATTTTTTTGAGATGTGATTCTGGTGGAAGGTAGGACTGGATTTTAAAATCTGTCTTGTACCGACGACCAGTGTGAGAGGTTTGAGAGAAGGTAGGCTACAGAATAAAGCTGCTAAGCGTGCGAATCTCTGATATCTGCCTATTATCGTTTCACATACCGCGTTGTCTTTTGCCATGCGAATGTTGAATAAGCTCGTGAATATCTGATATCTATCTACTATAGTTTCACACATACCACGTTGTCTTTTGCCGTGGGTATGTTTTTGTCTGTAGGGCATATGTGTCATAGTGGTTTTTTTGGAGCTAAAGCTCTTGTCTTAGAGGAAAAAAAAGGACTTGATCCTACAAGAGCAGGGTTATTGAATTTCAGATTTAGTGTAGCAACCCAACTATAGAATCGATCAAAGTGGCCTGTAGGGTTCACATTATTTAGGTTCTTGTTAGAGGAAGCATTTTTAGAAATTAATAACCAAAACTGTCTATAGTGTGGCAGATTGAGTCTAATTTTCTCTGGTATCGTTATCGGATGTTAGGAGTTATATAGGGAATCAGAGTTAAGCTTAGTTAGTTGTGGTTCGGCCTATAGAAGCATTTTATCGTCACTTTGTTATTTAAAGAGCGCCTTCTCAAGCCCTTCTCGACCGTGGTCGGTACAAGATCATAATTATTTGTTTGTTTTATTGCTCTATTTCTGTTTAAATTTGTTTTTACCTTTGTTTTTTGAATTAAACTGATTTTTGAGTTAGAAAATAGCTTTCAGGCAATTGAGTTGAATAATTGAATCGGTGAGTGGAAAAAGAGAATAATTCCATTTACCCTATTCCGAGAAAAACCTTCTAACTTTTACAGTTTCCAAATTATGACAAAACATACTACAGACAAATTTTATAGCGCAACATTAAAGATCTAGGTATCTTGTAAATTTCTTGTGTTTGACTACTATTTATGAGATATTCAGGGTCAAAGTTCGTGGAATACTTTCCTTTTTCCTCTCAATTTCCTTCAGTTTGTATAAAGTGATGATTTTTTAGACTTATCATTCTTTCCTTGTCCCTTGAGATGATTTAAATAGTGAAATTAGCTGCTACCCAGACAATAAGGAACTAGAACATACGCAAAAAAAAATGTGTGTGTTTAAGGCCACACGATAGAAGTGAAAACTTCAACAAGCGGGGTCATCTTTTGTCAGAATTTCGATCTGAGCCTTCGTTGCAGAGATACGGGCGAAAAACGGTTTCCCCACAAAATCCCCCCTTAAATTAGAGCCCCGGTCCCCGTCGTATGGTCTAAGGTGGCTGCCTATGAGGCGTACCTACCATAAAAATTTCAACCCCGTACCTCTTCCCGTTCTCTCCAAATTAATTATTTAAGTTTTTCCTTCTCCCCCATCCCTTGGCCAAACGGGAGGGGGTACGGGGTCCCGCATTCGTCCAGGATCTTCTTTTTACCCCGGCTACATCCCCTGAAAATTTCGGCCCTCTGCCTATACGGGAACATGTTAGTAGAAGTAGCGTGACGCGTGATGTGTGACGTTACATATCCGAGCGTAACGGCTCGGTCTCATTCAACCCCCACAAAAAAAAACGCAAAACGCGCCTAAAGAAGTTTTCACTTCAAAAAATTTCGATTCATTCTTTTATTTAAAAAAAAAATCAATAAAAAGGAAATATTTTAAGCGTTCTCTTCATCATTCGGTTTTTGTCTTGGGTAGGTGGCCATGTTAATATTTCCATAAAAAAATCTTTATATTGATCAGGGATATAACGAATAATCTTTCGAAGGTCCGCGAGTTTCTTAACATTGATAGGGACGTGCCGATTGTAAGTCATGGTTGTCGTAGGAAGTACTCATTATCCTTTACTAGTACTAGTTGTAAGTCCGTCAATATATTCTGATATAGTCAGGTAACCCTGTAGTATAAAAGTACTGCTGAATTACCTTAAATCAACCGGTCATTGTGAAAGCCATGAATAATCTTGTTACTGTATGGTTCCGATTTTATCCACCACAACCGTCACTGAATATGTGCTTCTTTATGTCAGCTTTAATATACTTTTCGATGTAATCGACTATAAAAGAGCATACTTCATTAGGATCTTTAGAAGCAAGTCTCTCATGGTAAGTGTAAAATGCACTTGTATTATTTTTATATTATTGATACAAAATATTTTGAGCCAAAGCTACCTTAAGTAAAACATTTCCTGCATTGGTGGTGTGGAAGCGGTAAATTTTGCATATAGTCACAGAAAATGCCCATTACACCTTCTCGTCCATTACAAAGTTGCGTAACCTCTTGGAGTTTACAACTGTAGCAGTTTAAACCTTCGCTTAGGTGGTGGACATATCGCAAGTGTAGTGCGTTGAGTGGAAAAAGGAAATTATTGCTGGAATAGTTCCCTTCTTCGGCTCAACGTTTGACATGGAGACCGAGAAATAGATATAACTGCAGCCAAATATTTTCTTTCTTTCACTCAACCTATGGGATGTAGTAATAGGAACAAAATGGCTATTTCAGGTTAATTTTCGACAAAAGTGGAATAATCCCCTTTTTCCACTCACCGATTCAATTGTCATTATCTTTATTTTGAATTAAATTGATTTTTGAGTAGAAAAGTAGCTTTCAGGCAATAATTAAATCCTGATTACCTGATTAAATTTAGGGTTTCACGAGACTCTCGAAATTCGAGATTTCTCGTCTCGATTTCGAGACGAGATCGAGACGAGACTGAAAGGAATTTTTCGAGACGAGATCGAGAAAAACACTTCGAGACTTTTCGAGATCGAGTAATTTTTTCGAGATTTCTCGATCTCGAAAAAATGTAGGTGCTGCAATAACTCACAGCTCTTAACATAACATAGAGATGTTCAGACGTAGCGCTCCGTTAGCACGTAGTCACGGACTGACGGACTCGTCAGTCGTCTCATAATTTCAAAGATAAGCAAACAATCCTCCTGCACCCCGCTATTCCCAAGTCAAGTGTCAGGTGGTCCTTATTTTAGATTCAGTTTTCATTTATGTGCTGACTCGTTCGCAAATTATATTTTGATTAGATTTAATTATTTTATATGTATTTACTATAAAATAAATAATTAAAAGATAATTATTGATACTTTAGAAGTTGACTCAAGATACTGTTCGCTCAGTCTGGCTTTTCAGGGTAAAGGAATGCCATAAAGTGCCAGAAATTTAATATATGTACTCCTAAGGATATTCTTGTGGCACCATTTTTGCATAAATTTCACTAATAATATATTTTAATAGCATTCAGTTTTTGTTTTAGAGACTCTCGAAATTTCGAGAATCTCGAATCAAGATCGAGAAATTGTCTTCAAGAAAAACATCGAGACGAGAGTTTGTTAATTTCTCGTCTCGGTGATCGAGACGAGACGAGAAATTGCCTTCGAGACGAGATTTCTCGTCTCGATGACACCCTAATTAAATTTATTGATTTCATTTTTGTTCTTACCTGATTACTGTAATAAAATTGTTTTTTTGTTGAAATATTGTTAATCACAATATTTATCAGCTTAAACAGCTATTTATTTTATTTATTATTTTAAACCATAATTATTATTGTCTATGGTCTAAACGGTTCTGTGCAAATTGGAGGAGGCATATTTAATTAAATTAAATTCAATTTTCCTTTAGCGTGTTTTGGCATCTTTCAGCATTGTTAATTATTGAAAAGAATTATTTGTAGTTATCTCTTGCCAAGTTCTGTATTAAAAGCCTAAGCTTTGACAAGCAACGCTCTCCGCCAAATTGAACCAGGGTTGATAACAATATCGTTGGTGAACTCTTTAGCTGCCTTGTACTGTAGTATAACGTACCCGGGTCGATTCAAAATAGTTGAATCAGATAAGTAAAATTGTGGTTTGCCTTTATTTTGCCAATGATCGTCAAATTAGATTAAAAAGACATGGATTAAAGAGGACCAATACCTACGTTGTGTTATTATCTTGCACAATTTTACTCACTCATTATGCGCTTCAACGGAACACATTTAGGGAAATTTGAGGGAAAGGTGCGTCATGTAAATGAAACCACAGATTCCTAACACGCCTAATTTATTAAAGAAAAGCGTGCCGGACTCAGCCTGGAATTCACGAGGGGAAAGAGTACGGCAGAGAAACCCTCGATCTTAATTCCTAAACCGAATTATGCTGTATAATCTATTAGTATTTTAATTAATTAAATTACTGTCTCCCGTACCAGAATTCGCAGTTCCACACTTGCAACAATACATTTAAAACTGAAGAGGTTTTTGTTAGTTAACCAGACGCCGCTGGTAGGTACTGAGGTCCTGGATTACGGAGGTTACCCAGCTATTTAGTTGCAAATATGGGACAATACCATAGTATAGTTTTAAACTTATCTCTAGAATGATCATTATATTAATAACTAGGATATTCTCCCGTCAGGGTAGGAAATGGTTAGTATAGATTCATCAAGGCCCTTGTGTACTCTCTCACTCATTCTAATATTAAAACCCTAGCACGAAAAGACAGCAAATAATACATTTTATGTTTTCACTTAAAGCAGTGTTGATCACAGCATAACACGATTTCATTAAATATATACACATGTCATACCATCACATAATGAATTATCCATGAAGATAAAGAAATATTTATGCAAATTATGTTTATAACAATATCCAACGATATACACATATTATGCCATCAAATATGAATTATCCATCAAAATAAAGAAATATGTATGCAAATAATGTTAATAACCATATCAAAATATATACACATGTTTATGCCCTCAAATATGATTTATCCATGGAAATAAAGAAATATTTATGCAAATAATGTTAATAACAATATCAAAATATATACACATGTTATGCCATCAAATATGAATAAGAAATATTTATGCAAACTATGTTTATAACAATATCCAAATATATACACATGTTATGCCATCAAATAGGAATTATCCATGAAGATAAAGAAATATTTATGCAAGTAATGTTAATAACAATATCCAAAATATACACACGTTATGCCATCAAATATGAATTATTCATGAAGATAAAGAAATATTTATGCAAATAATGTTAATAACAATATCAAAATATATACACATCTTATGCCATCAAATATGAATTATCCATGAAGATAAAGAAATATTTATGCAAATAATGTTAATAACAATACGAAAATGTATACACATGTTAGGCCATCAAATATTAATTATCAATGAGATTAGTAGAAATATTTATGCAAATTATGTTAATAACAATATGAAAATGTATACACATGTTAGGTCATCAAATATTAATTATCAATGATATTAGAAGACATATTTATGTAAATTATGTTAATAACAATATGAAAATGTATACACATGTTAGGCCTTCAAATATTAATTATCAATGAGATTAGAAGGAAGAAGTATTTATGTAAATTATGTCAATAACAATATGAAAATGTATACACATGTTAGGCCATCCCATATTAATTATCAATGAAAATAGAAGAAATATTTATGCAAATTAGGTGTATAACAATATCAAAATATATATACAGGTTAATACCATCAATTATGAATTATCAATGAGTATAAAATATATAATGGTACAAATTATGTTAATAACAATATTATAAGTTTCATTTTACCGACTTGTAATGACATAATATTGCAACACAGAAGCAAAACAATTCACCAAAATAAACCGTACACCCCGCTGGTTGCTGACTCTCTATTTTTCGTTCTCCAGCAATACCTTTCGGATCTCCTCCAAAAAAACCTCGCAAAAACTCGACTTCAATTTATGACTTGTTTTTATCTTTTACATGTATAAGGGGTGTCTCAAAATATACACATATATAGGGTGTCTCAAAAATTAATGTATCAGGTCTAATGAAATAGTATTTTAAAGATGTGGGTTATCTCAGTACTGGTTTTTTTCATGCTACTGAGTCCACCCGCACTCGGCCTTACCAGGACAGCTTCCAGTGACGTCACAGGATAGATCCTAGGCATTACAGCAATTTCCAGTAACCCTCTCCAGGAAGCTCGGAGGAACCATAAGGTGATTAAAGGGCAGATATCACCAAGATAATTCAACCGAATTAACCCTTATTTTTGTTAGAAGGAAATAGAATAAAAATTGTCCATTTCAAATTCCTAATCTTTTATTTTGCGCTTTTTGACCACTACTACACCCGAAAAAAAAACTTGAATAAGCATGCTCCTTACCCATACACCCTGAGCTATCTTTCAGTTTATATATTTTGTAAATTAAAGTAATAATTTAAAAAAAGTGCATTTATAGTTTATAGTAACAAATTAGCTTTTTATTTGAATTAATATAGTAATTATAAAAAGGCAATTGAAATTATATTTTAACAAATCAAGTTTTTCTTGTAACAAATTAGAAATTGCATTTTATAATAACAATCTATAGAGCATATCAGCATCTGCGAGCATGCCCTCGCGGATAGCGCATACCTAGGACGTCACAATCAACTGGCAACAATCATCCACCAACAGCTGGCTCTCAAGAACGGACTCCATTAAATATGCCCACCGCATTACAAATACCAGCTCCAAGCAGTCTTGGAAACAGATAAAGCGGGACTGTATTGGGACAGGCCTATAACAACGGATATAACGGTGGACTACGACAGACCGAACATCGTTATCATAGCGAAGGAGAAAAAGACTGGAACCATCATTGACATAGCTGTGCCGCTATCTCATAACGTCAGAAGAACTGAGCCAGAAAAAGTCACAAAATACGAAAACCTTGCAGTAGAGCTGAAGAACGTTTGGCAGCTGACTAAAGTCTTCACAATCCCACTGGTAATTTCGGCTGAAGGGATCATGTCGAAGAATATCCCTTGAAATCTTCAGGATCTCGGATTATCCCAGAACGTCATTGGATACGCGCAGAAGGCAGTTATACTTCAGACATGCCATATTATAGCCCGCAAATTCCTGAGCGGAGCCTGAGTGGGAGGAACTGAATTGTTTTTCCACCAGGCTACCCCAGCCTAGTAATCAGGCTAAATCGTTACCAGCGAAAGCTGAGTTAGCGTGGATAGCGATAATGGTAATAATAATAATAATAATAATAATGATAATAATAATAATAATAAATTAATGAAATGCAGTTATCTGTCAAAATGCCATAAATGTTAAGGAAAAATAAGGGTCAATCTACACGAGTAGTGCAAACGCGGCAGTTCTGACGTTATCTACTGCCTCTTTCAACCGAGCCTATTATTTTATTATTGAAATATCAAATGCAAACGTTTACGACCGACTTTGCTAATAAAGGCGGTAGCTAACATCATAACTAAGGGTTTTAACTATTCCTGTAGAATGGCCCTAGGTGATGTTCATAGATTGCACTTAAAAAAAATATCTAATTTGGAATGCTTTAAGCAAAAAAATGCATACGTAGACGAGGCTGCACAAATTGAAGTTTTAGGACATTTCGCTGCAGATTACTGTACTTCAGGAAGACAGGTTTCTGCTAGTACTCATGTAGGTACCCGTTGGAGCATTCCACAAGGTAACTAGGCTCCACAAGTCCTTAAAATTCAAATTCTACAGGCATTAAATGAAGATGACCCAGATCGTAGACTGCAATTTTGTTTATTGACAAAATTCCAAAACCAGCTTCGAAATATCTGGTTTACAGACGAATGTACATTGTTCCATAATGCAATTGTTAATAAACACAACTATCACTATTGAGTGATGAGAACCCTCATATTTTGGAGAGGGAGTGGTCCCAAGCAGCACATATGTCTTTATAACAGACATATAGTATACTATAAACGTTTTTGTATAAAACACCGTTGTTTTATTCCTATTTTATCCGCTTTTATAAGAGTACTAGCGGTCCCGACAGACGTTGTCCTGTCTTAGCTATGGATATTCAATTCGAACTGGAATAAATAATAAAAAAAATATTTCAAAAACATGTTGTTTATTGTAATGCTTTTTGATAAATAACATTGTTACTTTTCTTTTCTGGCGCGTAAATAAATAATGTTGGTGGTTTCCATGTGAAAAACATGGATTTTCAAGATTGATGCCACAAACACTTAACGACTGCCCTTGCGACTGGAAAACTGTAACCGTTTAAAGTCGAATGGTATATCGTTCGGAATCATAGGGATGCATCGAATCAAAACGTCTTCGGCTTTGTACTTCCCTCTCAAAATTGTGGCTTCGATGTCGTTTTTCATTAATTTCTTCACCGCAAGCCAGGTGCTTGTAATGTCTGGTTTATGTTCCGCAACATAATAATTACCGATCCAACTTTTAATTGCAGATTATGAGGTGGTAATCCGGGCAATTCCAGCGGATTTCAAAATTCCGTTGGATAGTTGACATCATCTTGGTTAATAATGGAATCAACCGATTTGTATGTCATCAATTCGCCAGCTATCTTATTTTGAATTTGAAAATTTATTTCGTTGACATCAACGTTTTTTTGCAGCCTATATAACACGTTCGCTCAAGCAAACATGATTTTTGTAGTTTTGAGCAATGTTTGGGAACACCATCTCGATGAGTTCGGTCTTTGATTCAGTAAAGTAACAAAAATTTGAGAATGTAATGTATCCAGACGATGTGTCCACGGGAATTTTGCCATTACCAGTGTCGCGCATTTGTTTGGAAAAAACTTCTCCATGTCAGTCGTTCTGCAATCGACTCGCATGTTCATATTTAATTTAAGTGTTTTGACGTATTTCCATAAAATTGACGACTTCAAACATGCATTAAATTCGTCTGCTGGCGTTGATCGTGGAATTATTGTCAATGTTTGTCGAAAATCACCTGCCAATAGAATCATCGCACCACCAAACTGGTTTTGGTTGATTTTTAAATCTTGCATCCTGCAGTCTAATGCCTCCAAAGATTTTTTCGAATCGTTGCCAATATCAATGATATTAAAAACGTTTTTCCAGGATTGACTCCCTTAATTTTTCTGTATAACCATGTATACCACGTATTAGTCTATCAAAACTTACCAGAAATCGATATTAAATTAAACTTTTAATATAAAACGTTATTGCGGTGAACTAACTGCGATGAATAAACACTTCTCAAAAAACAACTAAACTGAACAAACTGAAAACTGGATAAACGTTCCGATCGAATCGACTGTGCAGTGTGAAAAAATAAATGAATTTTTTGATTGATAGATTATCTACAGCAATTTTTCGACCTTCGGCCCTGCGCAACTAACCCAAACTAACCCAATGCAATGGCCAAAATTAAGAAAAAACAACTTTGAAATATATATGAATTAGCACGTACGCATGCGTGAACGCTCAAAATTGCTGTAGGTAGACGCGAAAACCGATGCATATCGTCGCCGTAAAGTCAAAACCTCGTAAGTCTAAAAATGCAATTTTAGAGGAAACACAAAAAACTATATAATCTGAAGTTTATTGGAAACTTTTCATTGATATTCCTTTAATTTGTTACCTAACTGATCTTTTTGGCAAACAATGAGTAGTTGAAAGAATATTTTTAACTTTTATATCAAATTTGCAAAAAAATATGAGATACGAGGTTATAAAATTAAAAAATTTAACAATAAATGACATACGAGTGAATGAACTTAATAAAAATAATAAAACAACTTAAAATATATAAACTTTATTTTTGAAAAACACAAAAAAAAACACACCCACGTAAAAATTGAGTTGTATGTTAAACGTAAATAAGTTGAATGAAGTCAGTGAACAAGGGCGTCATAAAATCCATGGTAATCGGCCGGAATAACCACTTTTAGGGACTGTAGATGGTTATATTTATCTCCATTTATGGATAATGGTCCTTTATAAAGGTATTTTATTTCACCAATATTATTGCTATTACTGCATTGGGGAAGTGGTTTCCAGTCTTCATCAAAATCTAATTTGTACTGAATATCGCCGGTAGGAGAATACTTGAGGGCTCTCAAATCATTAACAGTAGAGTCACCAACTTTTTTACCAGGACGAATAGACGAGTAGGATTTTATTACAGAATAGTCTTTGAAAAATTCATGATTGACGTATTTAACCTGATACTGACTTTTCTTTTGTCGGGCTTCTTTTATGATCTCCACATAATTTGATGGTGAATAGATATCCCGATTTTTCATGCGCCGCTCGATGGTCGAATGAACACTATCACATTCCATCTGCGAGTGCCCTTTAACCAAGAACTTTTGAATAATTACAGTCTGGTTAGTACTGGCAAAGTGTAGAAGAACGTTTGATAATGTGACGTTTCTGTTTTGCGCGCCACATCCATCACTGTAAATAATTATGGGTTTCCCAGTACCATCTTCAAGCTCCTTTTCAAGATAATCAGTTAAACATGATGCAAAACAGTTTCCGTCCATTCCTCCTTCTCCCTCGTGCCATACGTAACAAACTACTTTGTCAGTCTTCAAATTATACAAGGTGTAATTATGACAAGCCAGTTTTTGTTTGAAGTATACCATTCCAGCTTGCACATGTGGTACCAGTTGTACAGCTTGAACATCTACTGTTAAAGCACATAAGTTTCCTGCAATGGCCTCCAACTTGTCTTTTTGTTTTTCTGCTCTTGCTCTTTCTTTCGAAGCTAAATGCTTTTTGTAAACTTCATCGCTTACATTTCCCATCTTGTGGGAAAAACAAAGATCGTGTTCAGTTTTGATTATTAATTAAGTTAGGTTGGCGATAGTGATTATAAGGATGTAATATCCATTAGCTTGGCGACAGTCAACATAATTGTTGTTGGTTGTTGTAGTAACAAGAAATTTTGACAGTAGTTTTTAATTCCTCTCGTTTCTTCAACGAATTGTTACTACTCTGAATACATGGATAAGTTCCCTACCCAGAGTTTTATTTCCTAACAAGAAGTTAGGTGGTCCTTCGGCAAATCAAGAATTTAGTGCTGGAAATAGAAAAGAATCCAGCGGCTCCCAAATAGATCGCATTGATCTTTTCTGGGATGAAATAGGTCAATGTTTAACTTTCTCATCTCTGATAAAAAAACGTTTATAGAGGTAACAAAGCTGGTCTCGACTTCTTTTTTATATAGTTGGTATACTTCCGAATACGAGTGGAAGACCGTCTGTAAGTACATTTTGTCTGTGGAAGAACGACAGTAGTGTGAGGGTAACTTTGGAAGCCTTTCAAAAAATTCAACAACCTTCTTTCTACATTCAGCGTTAATAGCTTTTACTTTCGAAGGAAACCTTTCAAGTGACTTCGCAATACCTGAAGAATGTGCATTTTTTATCCAGTTATGGACAGTCCATTCTCCAATGCCAAGAGTAGATAAAAACATTTTTTTGCATACAGGTTTCAGTTCGTTATTAATTTTTAAATGGTAGCGTAGAGAGCTGGTGCGTCTAGATACTGCTTTTGTTGTTTTCTTTTCCCTAACATTTTGTGGATTTACCAAAGTACAAACAAACACTTTTCGCTGTTTCCAGTCTAAATCAGACCAGAACCTGTGGAATATTTCTCTTCTTTGGTCGTTTGTAATTTTTGGGCAGAGTCTTTTATCCTTTGAAGACAGACATCTCTTCGAAACACAGCCTTCTTCCTTCATTTCTCTCGGCTTTCGTTCCTCTTTATATATGGATCCAGCTTTTCCCTTACTTTCTACCACATACGGCTCACCTTTCATTCGCAAAGCCTTTTGTCTGTTTCTTTTCCAGCTGGCGGGATCCGATTCTCCCTTTTTTGCTCGTTTTTTCTTAGGCGGTCCCACATCATGAGGGCTTAAATTTCCCTCACTACTATGGTTTTCCTCTCTACCTCGCAAAGTTCGCTTCAGTTTTTTAAGAAGCTTGGGCTTGTTTCCTTTGGAATCGACTGATAACTCTGAATCACTTGAAGGTTTAAAACTTGAACCCGAATCTTCAAAGGGATCCTCCTCATCAATAATGTTGCCATGGAGGCCAGGTCCACTTGGTGAAGGAATTTCCAGATCAACAATAGTACTACTGTGTACATTATTTGTCACTGATTCGCTAACTGTAGAAGGCAAGGGAAACTCCTCATCAATAATGTCGCCAAGGAGGCCAAGTCCGCTTGTTGAAGGAATTTCCGAATTAACGATAGCACTACTATTTACATTTTTTATTGATTCGTTCACTGTACAAGGCAAACGAAACTCTTGGACTATATCCTTAGCATTATCTTGAGATAAAGGAATTTCAACTCTGTCGCCACGGGCTATATCTCTACTCTGGACATTCTCTTTAGAATTCTTCAACGTTATTGCCAGCCTCAAAATATTTTCTGCTCGACTGCCCTGAAAAAAAATCCTACTGCACTTTGAGTCAATATTATTTTCATTGAGAAAATGGGTATCAGTACCATATTCGCGGTTTTCAGTTAGGAGTAACTTTAAAACCGGTTTGATTCAGAATGGTTTTTTGGAATTTTTGACAATCTATGAACCCCGTAACTACATAACTCTAAAACATTTTTAAATACAATTAGCTCGTATCTCGTAAAAAATCTAAAGAAACGTTGATAAATTGAAACCTCGAATCTCGTACTAAACAAAAAAACTATGAATCAACATAGAAAAATTATTCGTTTACATATATTTTGCTTTGATGCATACTCAAACAACATTGTCCTTAAGCCGACACCCCTAGAAATTCAGTTATTTATTATAACCTCAAAAATAATTTCTTTACTGTTATAATAATTTGCATCAATATGGATAAAACTATCAAATAAAACTCATCTTGTTCGGAAAATATCGAGTACTTACCATATTTTCCAAAATAATTTCCTTAGAACCTTCTTAAACGAAAGAAAAAAGACTAATAACTGAGAAAACCGACAAGACCACACACTCAACGAAAACCGCGTTGAGATACGAGTCTTTGCACCGTGCTGCCGAGTTACAAGTAAATTTTATTAACGAAATGCTGCTGAATCATCACCAGTATCGACATAACAGGTTTTGCCATGTATGCGTAATGAGAAGTTTCAATAGATGTCGCTACTAACTCAAAACCGGCAAAATTCGAGATACGAGGTTTTGACTTTACGGCGACGATATGTTAAACGACATTTTTCTACAGCCGCGCGCAATAGTATATTATTTTATATGGAGGAAAAGTGATACTTTTCATGGCGCGCTCGTGTTTAACAGCCGAACGGAGTGAGGCTGGTAATAGAGAGCAAGCCATGAAAAGTAACTTTTCCTCCAAATAAAATATGCTGTTTTTTCTTCAAATGTCGACAAATTAATGCAAAAACATCTCTTTTTAATCGTAATAATATCTAATTATTATTAAAGATAAATGGGTTCGCAAGGCGGCTTAGACCACGGTCGTAGGTGGCCTTGCTTAGACCGGTGTCGGTGAATATTGTAACATAAAGCTGTCAGTGGACACTGTCAACAATAATTAGATTGCGTCTCCGATTGCGTTTTAATTCCGTATGGATAAGCAGTTATTGAGTAAGTTCAATTAAATAATAACCAATTTGTTCCTAAATTAGTGATTTTTAGAAATGCAGTCACAAATTGAGTGATAAATACAAATTGTAGTTTAATAAATCTTGAGTTGTTGACGTTTATTTTGATGTCTGTTTGTATTGGATCTATGTTGCTATGACAACACTTTTACCTCCGCCGGCGGAAAAGTGAAAAGTAAAGCTCCGGCGGAGGAAAAACGAAACTTTACGGCCGCCTACACAGTCGAGTAATGACGGATTTACTGACGTTTGAAGAAAAAATAACTAAATACTAAATTCAAATGAAATCGCAAAATCAACGAATGCCGTGGATCCTTATTTTGCGCTGTAGCGCGAACATGGAAAAGGGTATTCTCACTTTTTCCGTCTAGTGTGCTGAATGGTCATGGAAACCGAAGATCAATAAATGACAGTCGTGCGTTTGTTACGGTTTGTTGCTGGCACTCCTGTTCTAAATATGCCCGAAGCCCGAACATAATATGTCAAAACTGACAGTTATTTGCAAATTTCAGAATAAGTATAGAGAAATGTGTATTTAATTTAAAAAAATGCGGCTGTAGAAAAAGTTCTGTGTGTTTTTCGAGCGCAAAGTAAGATTGCCGTTTTCGAAAGATTACTGCGCTCCGCTACGCGTCGCGCAGTAACATTCTTTCTCAAGCGGCAATCCGTTACTTTGCGCTCTAAATACACAAATAACTATTAAATCGCGCGAACTGTGAAACGCTATAAGTGTGAATGTAGCAGACATCTGTCAATTAAAAAAAAATCAACAGCTGTCATCAAACGCGCGAACTGTCAAATGCGCAAAGTTAAAATAGTTATTAGGTTTCCTGAAATTATCCTTTTCTGCGCAATTTTCTTAATTTTTCTTTTCGTAAGGACCTTCTACAGTATGTTGGAAAACTTATAAAAAAAAGATGAATGAAATCCGTAAAGTCGTTTTCAAGTTATGGCGTGACCAAGGGAAACAGGGAATCTTTTTTATATATATAGACTATAAACTGAAAAGAGCCCTCTATATAATAAAATTATGTCATTTGCTTCGGTTATATTATAATCAGAGTAACAAATATAAAATAATGTTGAGATCCTTACAAAACCTTTATATAATTAGTTATGCATTATTAAAACCAACATAAAACAGTATACAACTTCTAAAAAACTATCGCTAATAGTTTTATAAAACCATCCAAAAACGTTTTTATATAACGATTTTACAGTATTAAACGCATTTAAAAAAATACGTGTCTTAAAAGCTTTATTACTATTTTAAAGGGTTCTATCAGATAGTAATAAAACAGATATAAAATAGTTTTTTAATAGTTTTATTATAATATTTATTTACACATTACGTGCTTATTGCGTTATTTGAAAACAATGAAATATATTATAGTTATTATAAATAAATCGGTTTTATTTCCGTGCAGACGAATTGGAAAACAAAATAACAGAAAAGGCGTACATAAAACTAGTGTTTAATGGCGTTGATATCGCGCCATATGCATAATTTATTTGAATATCTACATAAATTATTGTAAAATTAGGGAAATGAAAGGGCTTCAGGTGATGAATCTTTCAGCGCACATTACTTTACTGATAATGTATAGAGGTATTTGTGGCGAAATTTCCACGCGCCCTAATTTTATTAACAATTTATTCTTGGCAAAATTTTTCGTCTTTCTAAAAAAAAATGGTAATGGCTCAAAAAGTAAATAACAATTTTCTCCAAGCATCATTTTTTCAATTCTCATAAACATAACGCGTGGAAAATTTCTGAAACTATCTAAAATTTTTACAATAAGTCTTGGTTATTTTGATTTAACAATATGGCCGACTTCGGCTAGAAATAAAAATCTGATTTAACATGGCGTTTGATAATAAAGCGGTTTCCCTTACAAAATTAATAAGACGGTTATAAAAGTGTTCTGTTTTATAAACTGTTTTATAAGTGTATTTTAACAGATACAATTGTGTTTTATTTTTGGGAACGATTAGAAGAAAACAGTCTAGTTACAATGTTGCCACGTTAACATTAAAGCGCAGGGCTAATCATTCAAAACAATATGTATATGTATTAATCTAAAATGGATAAGAAAGAAAATGAGACAACTAGCAACGCTTAGCCAAAAAATGTACACAAAGTGTAAATGCGAAACCATTATTACTAAATCATTTATACTTAGGCAACACCCACCACGAAAAGTTAAATTTTATTATAACCAGGACAGTTACTTAGCAGCTATAAAACTCTTCTATTTTATATTGATTGTGACAAAACATTGTAAACCAAATATCTTTAAAGTAAGATCAAACTGGCAAATATATTTTTACAATGCTTTATTTTACAGATGTTTAAAATCGTCCAAACCATCCAAAAGGGAAAAAAATAACCAACTATAATACCCGCTTTTTGGGAACACAATGACGTTCTTTTCTGGCCAAAAAGCCGGGCCGACAAACTTATAAGAGACCCAAGTTCAAAACCGGAAGATAATAGGTTCAGAATGAAATGTAAGTTGAAACGGATTAATTTGTCGAATATGGAGGATGCAAAAAGAGAACTGGAAAGTATGTTAGAATTGGACGACACAGAGCAGGAACAATCATCAGGACCCCCGACACCTATTTCTTTTTTGCCACGAAAACGTGCCAGAGTTTTGTTGCCCAAAAGAGCACCTGACCTTAACGACGTAGCTGATAATCTTTCTGATATGTTAAACAATAATAACAGTGTAAGTACAATTATGATTAATCTTAAATCTATGTCTTCCCTTAATTTCTAACGTAGATGTACGGACATGTCAAATATTTGTTAAGTATTTGTTATTTTGTGGCAAACTCTGTTATTGCATTCAGATTCTATGGAAAATGCTATGTATATTTGTTGCTATAGCTTCTTCTTCTTCTTCTTCTTTAGAAGCATTAGATCATCTAGTTGTCGTATATACAGCTTCATCACAAAAGTTACCTTTTTGCCGCTTATAACTATTATTATATAGGTACTGTTATTTTACTTACAGAAAGAAAAAGCAGTAGTTGCTGCTACTAGCTGCTCTTTTATTCCCATAGCATCAGCTGATAAACCATCAATACCATCAGGAATAATTAAAGAAAGGACCATAACTAATGTAAGAAGTGATAACTTAGAGCACGCAATATTATTGTTTGAAACTAAAGCACAAATTATAAAAATTAATTAGCTTTATTTTTGATTCACCCTGTATGTACTAAAAAATAGTCCTAATACGGCAGTTTTTCAAGGCAAGAAATGTTTAAGCAGTATTAATACTGTTCTATTTTTATTTCAGGAAATCACATTGGAATCTGATGATAATCAGACATCATCGGGGTCGCAAACTTTCATAATCCATGAGAATGGTGTCCCTGAAATCCAAGTTTTGCAGCCAACACCAGCTCCTACCGCCATCGAAGAAAACAAGCTAGATAAAATTCTGGATAATCAAAACAAAATAATTCATCGTTTGGTTAGATTGGAAACGATGATGGATTCCTGGCAGTTAAAAGTAACCAAACAAACTAAGTTATGTACTTGCTCAAGTGAATCAATAAATAATGATCTCTACCATCAGGCATTTAGTCCTATTGAGAAACTGGAAGACTTAGTTAGTTTGGAAAAAGAACTACAAATTAGAATATACTCAATAAATACATTGAAAAAATGAGTTTTACATTCGGAAAGTCTGGAAAATAAAACGGCTTAAATGTATGTTACATGCTGGTTGATATATTTTTTGACCGAAACTTTATGTTACTGTGCTCATGGGCTGGTGGTACAAGAAAGCAAGGAAAAGAAAAACTTGCATTCAAATTTTATAAAAACACAATATGTTTGTTTTTGAGATTGTTCATTTAGCTGACAATGCATTCATATTAACATAGTGTGAAAACTTTTCAAAAATGTGACGATAAATTCAGTAAAAAGAAATGAAAGTTCATTAGTCATCAAAACCCAAAAGGAGACCCGCCAACCTCATTTATAGAAGAAGTGGAAATAAAAGTCGAAATGACAATGAGACTAACGCAGTTGTGGAGGAAATACCTAATGAAGCTATTGAAGAAGTATATGAAGAAATATTCGATGTAGTCGTTGAAGAAACGCCTAATGATGTAGTAATCGTTTCAGAAAATAATAGTCTATAAGTTAATTACACTAAAGCTGTTTTTCCGTTTTGCACTGAATATTTATAAGTACTACTTATTATTTAAAGGTAGTTTGTGTTTGATCTTATGTTGCTATTTAACACATTTTTAAATATTTTGTACCTATATCTTTAAAGTTTCTCTGATAATTTACTTTGAATAAACGTATTTTAAATTGATTCATTGATAATATTTTTTTATAAATGCATAAAACTAATACAATGTTTAATGAGTATCCTATAAACTATATTCTAAGTAACAAATGCATAACTAGGAAAAAAAGACAATAATAAAGTACAAAGCAGGTCGAACAGTAAAAGTAAAAACTTATTTTAGATTTTGAACTTTGTTATATTAACAGTTTTACAGTATACCTTGAATGCACTCAATTCTCACCTAAGCAAATGCAATTTATTTGTGTTTTACTGGCTAGAACCATCGTTAGAATTATAGGCAAATAATATTGTTTAAAATGTCAAGAAAATTACACATTTTTGTGGTGGAATTTGCGCATGATTTTAGGCAATGATAACTCATACTTTTTAGACGAAAATTGACTATATTCGTGTGGTGTAAGTAATTAATTCATATTACAACGAAAAATATTATTTGCTGTAACTATGCAATAAGGGTATAAAAACTGATTTATTATAATCTTTAACTAAAATCATTTTACAAACTATATGGTTGACATTAAAAGGCTTTAGGTCTTGTAAAAAATTAGGTTCTCTTGATAAGTATGTATTTAAATAGGAAGATTTAATGAGAAGATAAAAAAGTTATTAAGTTTTTGCATGCACTGACCATAGATGGTTATTAAATTAATTTGTTTTCAGAAATTGCATATTGCATTGCCACAACTTTGTGTTCTGATGTAAGAAACCATTTATTTTGTTCATCCGTTTTCAGTAAAAAATTCCGGAATATAATTTTCTTATATCGTCCACGACTATCACGTTTTTCCAAATAAGGGTAGCTATACGTTCTTCCAAAACTCCATTAGTGTTTGTTTCAACTTGAATGATTTCAGATAACCGTTTTGCTACTTGTGCTAAAGGACAATTGCCAGTTCGCAATAGTCCTATTATTTGATAAAGTCTATTTTCATAAGGATATGCACTGAATGTAGAAAGTATTCCAAACTTTTTAACTTCATGGACTAAATGGGTTAAATTATGTATGTTGCTAGTCATGAAATCTTCTCCATAAAAATATCTGTAATTTTCTACATATATTTCTAAAAATGACTCAGTTAAAGGTAAAAATTTTGAAAAAACCTCAGAGGAACAAATTGTTACAGCGCAAAAAAGCGATAAGAAATGCTGATATACGTCATATGATAAAACTTTTTTTAATACAACTATACCGATATAGCATAAGAAGGTTCGGTATTCTGACCCATCCAGTGAGCTAACACGTCGAGTCCTCGTACGGCTCTGTGTATTTCTGTAGGAACTTTACACGAAGCTAAAAAATCTGATACTACTTTTATGTCCCTATAGCACCATTTGGTAGTGTACAAACCAAAATTTCCATCTCTACATCCAAACAGACATCGTTTCATGATCCCTAAATCTAGAAGATGCAGTGAATCACCAACAGGAAAGTCATCGATCATATTAATGGGTAATTGGCTTAGAGGTGTGTCATATTTGTGGTGGCTTCCATATATTTTATCTCGAAATCCTTCATTTGTTCTAGACTCACAGCCTGTTCTAGGAAAATATACAGTACGTGACATATGGGAATATTCTCCTACAATTGTGCACTTCAGGGAACCGTGTTTTGCATTAAAATTTGCGACAACTAAAATTTTTTAATTAAGTAATTAATACCGTCGGAAATGTTTTACTACTTTCTTTTTTTTATAAATTTTCAAGTGATATAATCAATTACCTTTAATGAAAGCTCTTGAGGAGAGTCACAAATAAAGCATCTTATTTTTAGCTGAACTAAATGAATTCGTCCTTCGCTGCTTTCAATAGCTATTCCTTCCTTTAACAATAAGTCCAACATTTCATTTACAAAGCTTCTCAAATATGTATTGAGACTAGCTGGTTTGCCGGTTCCACTATAAACACCAATAATTATAGGTTTTATTTGTGGTATTTCATGATAGGGCAAAGTATTGGCCAAAATTCGATTCTTAAACTTTTATAAATCGGTAGACCGTTCATATTTATGTTCAACTATATCAGATTGATCGGGTTAGGGATACTTTTCAATAAGTTTTCTAAATTGACTTTTAATCCGAAATGCCAGTAATAACCATTTTCCACTTTTATTAAATTAATTTCTCTTACCGTTTTTAACAATGTTCTTGGGTCTTTTGGCAGTATATTTGGAATTCTGTTGTTAAAAATTTTACACACTTCTCTAAGTGCAGCAGGGCTAATATTAAATGTTGTTGCCCATACAGTTAGCTCCCTGTTTACTACAGTATTTTTTTCAAACTCGCTTAATTCATTACCGCTCTCGTCATCACTAGATTCAGATAACACTAATTCTTCATTAACATTGACCATGGGGGTAGCTGTAGATGTATTAGTAGAATTATCGAAGTCATTAATATTTTTTATCGTAGAATGATCTTGATGTTGAAAATTCAAAGGCACGTCAGCTGCAGTATTAGTCGTCGTATGAATTATTTGACTATATTTTTCTTTAACTTTTTTTTTTTAAATGTCCACTTTTCTTTATTTCTTTCCAGCTAGATTTCAGATCTTTAGGCATTTTATTTTCTCAGATAAATTCAAGAATTACAAATAATAAAAATAAGGTTAATGTTTTATAGTAAAGGTATAAAGTGTACATAAATAACACATTGTTTAAAAGAGTAACACTTAAGTAGTTAAAACGTTTTATAATTGTTTTATTTGGCTTGTTTTGTATGAAACAAAAAAAAAACAGTTGTATAAAGAGTGTCTGTATATCAAAATGGTTACATAATAAAAAGTGTTTTATAAATTTGTCTCACAAACTGCTATAAAATCAACACTATAAAATTTAAACGTGTATTTTGTAATTGTTATATATAATCGGCATTAGACAGAGTTTTAAGTCTGTTATGAAGCATATTATGCTTGAGCTAATAAAGTTTCATTTTATAAGATAGATATTTAAAATATTTAAAAAATTGATTAATAACTTGCTATTTGTCTTTCTGGTGACTCATATATAACAAATCAACGATCCAGGAAACTGTATTAAATTAGGAATATAATATTTTACTCGAGAAGCAAAATTTGTGTGCTGCTTGGGTCCTTTATTTTCTAATGAAAATCTGAGGGGAAAGATGTGTTTGAATATGTTGGAAGAAGCAATTAAACTTATTAAAGAAAAAGAGGAGTTCGGTAACGCGATAATTAATGAAGAGCTCCTTCACTTTCAACAACAAGCCTCCTCACTATGCCAGATAAGTTCGAGATTGGCTCAACAACAGATTTCCACAGAGGTGGATAGCAAAGAGAGGGCAAATAGAATGGCTTGCAAGGTCATCTGATCTTAGCCCGAATGAGTTTTTTCTTTGAGGCCATTTAAAGTCGGTAGTTTAAATATCGAAGATCTGCAAACTCGCATTATAGCAGCGTGTAGAGCTATATCTATATCAATCGAGGGGCCAACCGCTGATGGTATTTTGGTGTACACTAGCTTGGTATTTTTGGAATTATTTCGGTATTTTTTGGTAATATTAGGTATTATCTGGTAATATTTGGTATTATCTGGTAATATTTGGTATTATATGGTAATATTTGGTATTATCTGGTAATATTTGGTATTATATGGTATTTTGTCTGGTATTATTGGTATTTTGAGTGGTATTTTATGGTATTTCTTGTACAATTATCTAATATGAGCATGCGCAATAACTATGCATAATTCACAAGGCACATGTCGCAACGTCGCAATTACCTGTTTGATGTCCTAAACAGTGTTGCCAAATGCCCGATAATTATCGGAATCTACCATAATTTTTGCTTGATCCTGATAATCGATAACTGCCGACTATCCAATGCTTAATTTTAAAAAGTAATATATGCAAGAAGCTATATTCGGAAAAAATTCCAATGGTAATAATAATAATAATAATAATAATAATAATAATAATAATAATAATAATAATAATAATAATAATAATAACCCCCGTCTGGGTGTGCGGGGTATAGAATACCCCCAGGGTATCTCCCACCTGTCGTAAAAGGCGACTCTGCGGAGCAGCTGTCCGCTGTCCTAAACCTGGATCCTGTCACTCACTCTCATCCTCCATTTTTCCCTATACCTATCGTCCTACCCATCCTCGAGGAGTAAACCTCACATTCAAAAATCACCTGGCAGTAGGTCTAAAATGCAATTTATCCATGATGTACAATCTTCGGAAGAAACGGGTGAATCGGCATTGTACCACCGAAACCTCTTGTCGCGTTCAGGCCTCTGGCAGCGGGACCTGTTCGAAAAATGAGCTACCGTCTCCCTCGGCTAGCGGCAAACGCAGCGTGACGCCGAGTAGGGCTACTGCGAACCCCACCAATCTAGAGGAACACAACAACGACGCTCCTCCACCAGCTTTTGATGTTTTCGCGGCGACGCAAGTCAATTTGCCGTTGACCACAAAGGCTGGACTGCCTAGGAAGCGCATGAAGTGGACGACTGAGATGAATTCCTTCATAATGCGCTCCTACTTCAAAATAACCAAAATGGAAACAGATCTGATCACCTATAGATACGCCCTTCATCTGGCTTTTGTTGAGAAATACCCCGAACTGCAACACCTTACGGAACAGCGCATTGCTGACCAGCGGCGAGCAATTCTATCAAAGAACCTGCTAGCTGCCCCGATGTTGCAGCAAATCCGGGCTGAAGTGATGCTTGAACTTCAGAACCAAGAAGAACTACCCTCAACAGTAAATGTAGTTGATGAAGATCACACTGGCGCAAACGAAAATAATACCGAAAATGACATAAACCCAATTAGCGACAATAACACCCAAACTGAGATGGCCGATCGTGTTACGTATGAATTCTCTAGAGCACTAGCGGAGTTTGACGGCACCGATCCTACCCGTAGGCCAAAACTACCAAAACTTAAAACAAGTAAGAACACTAATGTTATTATTGCTGCTGTAGATGCTCTCTTGCAGAACAACATCAGGGATTGCTACAATCTAGAACGACTCCAGTCACTTGTGTACTGTGGAGCAGTGGCAGTGCTTCGCAGTCATAATCAACAAGTCCGCCTGTCTGGGGGTGGGTGCAGTGGTAATGATAATAAAAGTTTAAAACCTTGGTGGCAGCGACGACTTGAAGGCGCGATTGATAACATTCGGGGAGAACTGGGGCGACTCACCGAATTCCATAACAACCCAAAACCATCTAGGCGTCTTAGAAACCGAGTTAGAAAAATCTTTAAAAAAATCGGTACTCATACAAAGCACCCAGAACATCGACAGCATGTATGTGAGTATATTGATCTGCTTAAGCAAAAACTAAAGGCTAAAGCTAAGCGGTTGTCCAGGTACGTAAAATGCACCAAAAGAAAACAACAAAATGCCCTCTTTAACAACAATCAAAAAGTGTTCTACAGGAAATTAGGGTCTCAGACTAACAACATCAGTCAAGCCATGCCAAGTAAAGAGGACCTTATGAACTACTGGTCATCATTGTGGTCAAACCCAAAAGAACATAAGAATGCTCCCTGGATTGTGTCAGAAATGGACAAGGTAAACATCCCACCCATGATCTTTGAGGAACTAACAGCCGAAGAAATTTCCGAGGCGATTAAATGTACCAACAATTGGAAAGCCCCAGGAGTTGATAATATCCAAAACTTCTGGTACAAGAAATTCACCAGCATACATCATTCTCTGGCACTTCAGTACACAAACATTCTCCACCATCCGGAAGACACACCAGGGTTCCTTACTCTGGGCATGACAAACATGCTACCTAAGAGTGAAAATACGGAAGACCCTACTCAATATAGACCAATTACATGCCTACCAACATTATATAAAATACTAACATCATGTTTAACTAACCGCATTTACAGGCATGTCGAACTTAACAACGTTTTAGCAGAAGAGCAGAAGGGATGTAGGCGAGAGCACCATGGGTGTAAGGAACAACTTATTATTGATTCGGTAATTCTCAAGCAGGCTCAGAACAACCAAAGAAATATATGCACAGCCTTCGTAGATTACAAGAAGGCCTTCGACAGCGTGCCGCATTCTTGGCTTGTTAAAGTTTTGGAGATCTACAAAATTCACCCCACCATAATTACATTTCTTTCTACCATAATGAAAACCTGGCGGACAAACCTACACCTCAACTTAAATGGTAAGTATTTAACAACGGACGAAATATCTATTCGTAGGGGAATCTACCAGGGCGACTCTCTAAGCCCATTGTGGTTTTGCCTCGCCATGAACCCACTATCTACCATGTTAAATGACACCAAATATGGTTTTAAAATCACGGCCAACAGAAACACCAATTGTGTTGTTTCGCATCTCCTCTACATGGATGATATAAAGCTTTACTCAGCAAATCAACAACAAATGCGACAGCTGCTGGATATTACGCAAAAATTCTCCAGTGACATCCATATGGAATTTGGTCTTACCAAGTGCAAAACCTTGAATATCGAGAGGGGTGTCATCGTGGATGGAGACGTAAAGCTCCCAAACGGTGATATAATTCAGGCTATGGAGAATGGCGAGACTTACAAATACTTGGGATTTCAACAAGCCAGACTGCTCGAAGACAAACAAGCTAAAACAAGGATTAAGGACCAGTATACGCAGCGTATAAGGTTCTTACTAAAATCCGAACTAAATGCAGGTAATCTCATTCAGGCGATTAACACATATGCAATGCCTGTATTGACTTATTCATTTGGCATTCTCAAATGGACGAAAACGGATTTGGAAGAAATTCAAAGGCTCACACGCACCCTCATGACCAAACATAGTTGTCACCATCCAAAATCATCTACTCTTCGAATGACGTTGGCGAGAAGAGAGGGAGGACGAGGTTTAGTCGATGTTAGCAATCTTCATTCCCGACAGGTAAGTAATTTACGAGAGTTTTTCTACACGAAAGCTCGAACCTCAAGCCTCCATAATACCGTTGCGAAGGCAGACAAGAACTATACGCCTCTTAACCTCGCCTCGCCTGATCTAACGTCTGAAGTAAAATCGGACACTACGAAGATGGAGGAATGGGCTCAGAAAGAGTTACATGGTCGACACTATCACGACCTTAATCAACCTCATATCGACAAGGAGGCATCCAACAGGTGGCTCTCTCGAGGCGAACTCTTTCCAGAGACAGAGGGGTTTATGATGGCAATTCAAGATCAAGTCATCAATACTAACAACTATAAAAAATTCATCATTAGGGAGCCGAACATCGAGTCTGACAAATGCAGGAAGTGTCACCAAGTGTCGGAAACAATCCAGCACATAACATCTGGGTGCAGCTTGTTGGCAAATACCGATTATCTCCATCGACATAATCAGGTCTGCAATATCATCCACCAAAAGCTAGCCAACAAGTATGGACTTATTAATACTTACACTCCATACTATAAGTATCAACCCCAGAAGGTACTTGAGAATGACAACTTTAAACTCTACTACGACAGGCCCATTATCACCGACAGACAGGTGACGAATAACAGGCCTGATATAGTTGTGGTGGATAAAGGAGTCAACTCGATCCTTCTAATAGACATCGCGATACCAAATAACAACAACGTATTAAGTAAGTATCAGGAGAAGGTAAGTAAATATGCAGATCTAGCTTTCGAGATCCGACAAATGTGGCATGCAAATAGGGTCGAAGTCGTTCCAGTTATATTATCATCTACAGGGCTTATACCGAAATCACTGGAAACTAGCCTTCTGAAACTGGGACTGCACAGGAACACCTACATCGACCTCCAGAAAGCGGTCATCCTGAACACTTGCCGCACCGTGAGACAATTTTTACAGGTATGACGACCGAGCCCAACCCTTCTGATACTTGTATCCGGGGGTGGGTGAATTTTATCCAGCCAATTGGCTGAGATAGTGTGTGTCCACAATAATAATAATAATAATAATAATAAGCTCTTTATTTCCAACAGGCAAACGCCCAATTACAGGAAATTCACATACAAATTAAGAGCAAGTAATTCACAAAAATATTGTTATACAAAGAAAAATAATAAAAGATAAAATAAATAAGAGTTATAATTAAAATAAACTAGCAAATTAAACTAAGAGTAAATATAAAGAATGTAGAGGAACCTTGAGAGAAACGAAACGGATCAAGAACTTTACGAATAACGCAAAGTAAGTTAGGGAAACTAAGAAAAAAACAAAATAATCCAAAATAAGAAAAGATCAAGAATGCGGAGATACAGTTAAAGTGGGAAACCCGAGGAGAAACCAGACGCCTCACGCAGATGTTTCAGAACGTTAGACAGGCTGCTGATCTGTATATGAGAGGCGTTTGATACAAGATTGAAATTTTTGCACATGTTGTGAATGGGGCACTGGTATAGAACATTAGATCTCGCCAATCTCAGACTGAACGCGGGTTGTTGTCTAGCTGCTAAACGCTGTACATGAAATGTTATACTTTCCAAAAGAAAGGGACAATCGATCACATCAAGGAGAAACTTATAAAGGAATCTCAGCGATTGTGAGTGTCTGCGCGCAGACAGCGACAGTTTCCTGAATCTAGACAACAAAAGGTTACGATCAAACCCTCGGTCTGGGTGAATATCGTCCTCTTTGAATATAAGATATGTGAGAAATCGCCTCTGCACAGCCTCCAACGAATCAATGTGGCAATCATACAACGGTCACCATACAAGTGACCCATAATCCACCCTTGGTCTGACGAAGGAGTAATAAAGCAGTTTGATAACA
This sequence comes from Pissodes strobi, assembly GCA_016904865.1. Taxonomy (NCBI): domain Eukaryota; kingdom Metazoa; phylum Arthropoda; class Insecta; order Coleoptera; family Curculionidae; genus Pissodes; species Pissodes strobi. Next base: position 5,371 of record MU182434.1, on the reverse strand, counting down.
AAGATGTTGGTAAAATTTCTGCAGGATAATCTTGAATATTTTGGAGAAGTTACATGGATATAGGACGATAATTCTCAATAACTATTAGATCGCCCTTCTTATGCATGGGACAGACTATTGCAACCTCGATTGCAACCTTCCAGGTTTCGGGAAACATGCCCAGTTCCAGGATCAGATTGAAGATATGACGCTGGGTCTCGCACAAAACGATGGAACAGTCTCTAACAATGAAGTGCGATGCCGTCGGGGCCAGCGTGATCTTGTTTTAAAGTTATTTGCTTGCTACAACTATATCATCAGTAGTTATTGGCGGAACGTCGATGATATCGGAATACTGCATTAACGGATCAATATTTGCAGGCTGGTGGGAATCTTTGTACACAATTTGAAAATAGTTGGAAAAAGCCGAAACGACACATTGGGGTCCGTGGTAAGAGTGATTAGTATCTTTCATAGTGGCTGGAATGCGGGATTGAGCTATCTTGCTTTGAATAAAAGACCAGAAGTTTGATGGATCAGAAGTTATGCTTGTTTCGGCATGCCGGATATATTCCCTGTATCTTGTCGGAGCTCGATTTAATTAAGCTGCGCAAAGATTTGTATCTGGAGAGGTAAAATGTAGATTTATAAGTTTTAAAGTCACGATAGGCCCTTTCTTTTTTGAATACGTTGTCAAAAAGTTCCTTGGTAAACCATGGAGGAAAGCGCCTACGCCACGGAAGTGCACAGGTAGCGAATATAATATTCAGAATCTCATAAAAACTCTGACATGAGTTACCTACATCTGTGCCATTGAGAACAGGCGACCAGTTATTAAGGTGTAGATCATCATTGTTTACAGGAAAGTTGCCTATGTGAGGGAGGGCCGCTTGAAAATTGATCAGTAAGGATGGATGATACGGATCTTCATTAACAAGTGGTACGTCGTTTTTTTGCAGGAAAGTTTTAAAGTTGGGAAAAACTAGATCCCAACAGCGGTTGCGTAGCTATATTGTTTGTGGCGGTGGCTAATGTTAGGTGTATTATTTTATTATATTGGCTAAGGTTAAGTATTTCACTGAATCCAGTCAAAAGTCTGTGTTTAGCATTAGCAACGTGTACGTATTTGTTTATATTAATGTTTACATGTTTTGTTTAGAACTTTAGTATAATTTTTAACTAAGAAATATCGTTACAAAAATTACAGGACAATAAACAATATAAATTTTATCCACTTTCGATTATTAAGCTGAATTTGTAATTTTTTTTATGGTAGTGACACACACACTAAAGGGAGATCCTATGGCGCTCGACGAGCGGTGTGTTTGCGAAGGTGTTGATTGACACGGTTCTTGAATCGTTGTAGGTTGTGATTAGGGGGAAACAGATGTCCTGGGAGTGAGTTCCATAGTGATGCAGTGCGCCAGACAAAGGTGGCGCTTTTGCCGTCTGTCGTGACTGTCTGACAGGCGTTGCCAGGGGCGGCATGGGGCGGGCCAAATCCTGTGAATATCTGCCGAGAAAGTATCTGTAAAACAGGGACATCTTGGCCACAAGTCTGCCAGACAGACTATCCAGATTCCGGGTCAACTACAAGACGTACAGATCTCTTCTGAATGGAATCCAGCAGCTTTAGGGTGTGCTTTGGTGCGGCACCCCAGATGTGTTAGCAATATTCTAAGCACGGTCTTATTTGCGCTTTGTAGAGCAAGAGCAACTGCTGCGGTGTATACAGTTTTTTGTTGCGAAATAGCACAACAAGCTTCTGGGAGGCTGATTTTGCGATGTTAGCAACGTGGCCATGCCAGGACATATTGCTGTTGACCGAGACACCCAGCAGTCCAACTGACGAGGATGAAAGAATGGTCGATCCTGATAACATAAAGATGTCAGGGCCCGCCGTATTGGCCCTCTTGGTAAACGTGGCTGCTTGGATCTTTGCTGCATTGAACTGGACCAAATTTTAACTTTCTCCAGGTCTTGATTAATTGCTGTAATCTGCTTCTGTCTGTGGTGCCAAGGCTCAGTCGCTGGTAAAGGTTTTTCTGATCTAAATTGGGAGACAAGGGTACTGTCAGCTGCAAAACTGTAAACAGGATTTTTCGTTTCGGTCAGCAGGTCGTTAATATAGATGAGGAACAGAGTTGGTGAAAGAATTGCGCCCAGATGCACGCCCGCGTAATTAAATTATTTAGGTATTATTAGGTAATATTTGGTATTTTTTGGTATTTTTTGGTATTTTTTGGTATTATATGGTATTATTTGGTATTTTTTGGTATTTTTAGGTATTATTTGGTATTATTTGGCAATTTTTACGATATTGGGTATTTTTTTTATATAATAATGGTATTTTCTGGTATTATTTGTCAAATATGGTATTTTAGTGTACAAATTCTAGTCAGCGGTTAACCCCTCGATATCAATAATTTGAACAGCGTTTGTATTATTATTTAGAAGTCAATGGTGAACACTTCGAACAATTCATTAGATAAGCTGCTTTAATGAACCATTCGTGTTCATTTTTCTATTTTTATTTTTAATTGTTACGAAAACAGTGTAAGTTGCAGTTATCACATTTATCTTTTTCTTTTCTGCTAGGTACAAAGTATCTACATAGACGTAGCGGAACTTCTTTTATACAGGTTCAGTGAAATTATAAGGCACCGAATGAAAAGCCCTCTTAGTTTCATTTTCATGGTTGGGTGAAATTGAAAAGCATCGCTTTTGAGGTTTACTGAGATACGAGAGTATCTCAGTAATCTTTAAACTTATCTAAGAAGCTAAAACTTATTTGCATAAAATTTTTTCAGTAGAATCCAGTGGCATAGTTAGTTTTTTATAGCGCCTTCTATTTTTTAGTTATGAAGGTAATATATGTTTTTTTTAATGCAACACCCTATATATTATTTTTTGTGTTTATTAAGCATAATGTGGGCGTTCCAAAAATATGTAATTGTATACAATCATTTTCAAAGACAAGGTGAGAATTTAAGATATTTTTTTAAATTTTCTTTCGTGTCTTATTAGTAGGTAGTAGGATATAGCTAAAATTTATTAAAAACATAATCCATGTAAGTAATTATTATACTAGAGATGTAATACTTTCAAACTTAATTAAAAAAATATTTTTTAATTCTCAGGTCTTAATTATTTGTTACAGCTTTTTAACTTAATTATGATACAATTCTTGAATTTTGCTCAAAACCAAACCATAATTATATATCTTACCTAAAACTTAAGTCAGAAAATAGAAAACAGCATTATTTTGAAGAAGCAATAAGTTTTTGAAGGTGATATTCAAAACGTATGTAAATTTGCACATTTTCGTGATTCTTCTAAAGTTACTTCAATTGCTGCACGAAGCTCTGCTACAAAATGATATCGTACTTTATACAATTTATTTTACATGAAAGCCCATACGAATAAATTCAAAATTAAAAATCCGGAGATCATGGCGGTCATCTTATAGATCCATAGGTACCAATCCATCTTTGAGGAAAGCTATCGTCTAAAAATGCCCCTAAAGGCGCATAGTTGTGGGTTGTGGCACCGTCTCGTTGAAGATAAACGAGATTATAAAGGGCCAATGGAATATTTTCCATCAGTTCCGAAATAACTTCCTTAAGGATTTCTCGGTACCGACGCACTGTGAGATCTCCTTTATCAAGTCTGTAGACTGTGTGTCTTAATAAATAAAACACGAGACTCCAACCCCAAAGCGTCCTTATTGTGTCCTCTCTAAAATGAAATGGTGACTTTCTGAGGACCAATTTCTTGTACTATGGCGATGGAAAATTCCCGCACGTGAAAAATAAGATTCATCTGATCAGATAATAAGTCGGCCAAAAGACACATAAGTATAGATTTGTTGTAAATACCAATCTGCTGCCAATTTTAAACTATGGGGACGATATTTATCTTTTTGCAAAAGTCTTTGAGCATTAGACTTGTATATGCCAGTTGCTTCCTGTCCCTATTTCTGCGTTATGCAAGGTACGGCCAATCAGTTTTAATTTACTTCTTGGAACATACGAATTCAATACAACAGAGTTGTACTAAATGTATGATATTGTACGTAATATTTAATTAATCTTTCAATAAATTATTCTTGACTTACCTTCTAGTGTCTTATTTCTGGCCAGAAGGGCCAAAAGAACTTCGGAATTCGGAGGGCCGTCTGGGGCGTGGGGGGCCATTAATCCGGATGGTGGGGGTAATCCTGGGATATGTGGTAGAGTAGTCCTAGTTTGGTCCAGAATTGACATCTTTTGATTTCGGCGATTCTAATAAAATGATCAGAAAAAATCAAGGCATGAATTATTTAGTTCCTTTTCCTCATTCTACTATTAGTTATCTTTGTCATAAATCAGCATCATTTCAAAAACCATGAATACATATTTGTCAAAATTGATAGACACAAAAAATTCATAGTTAATATTTAGAGTACAGACCAGTTTACATAAAACAGATTTTATTATTTTTGAAGTAAATCGATATGTAGCGTTTCAAGGAAGTGAACCATCGCCTTACTTACGCTTAAAGTAGAATGGGGTAAAAGTAGGCAAGGGGTAAAAGTCCTAACCTACAATTAAGGCAAAAATAACTACAATTTGGCAACAGGGTATGAATCTACGTGTGACCCGAACCGAGTCACAACCATCTTTATCCCAAAAGAAAGCCATGAATTAATAACGACAACATCACATCAGCTGATGTCGGTGGTCATCAAAAAATTATGTCGGTTAGGTAAAACTTGGTGGTCATTTTTTCATTTTATTATTCTTTTTTATAATTTTGAAATTTTACCAATGAAGGAAGGTTATAATTACAGTAAAAGCAATTGAAAAAAGAAGACAGTATGTTTTTTGTCTTTTTTTGGAAATATATGTAGTAAGCATAAACATAGTGAGTATGGAACAATAATACACCTACCAGAACCTCTACAGTATATATTTTTTCCATGATACCTATCGTTAAAACAATTGAAAAGTGAAACTGCCTAGAAGGCCTTAAAGGTATTGAGCTTTCTGGTTTTTTGGAATTTGAAGTCAGTGGCGGCACGTCTTTTTTTCACGACTACTCGAAAGAAAAATTTGTATTAAAATTTTGAGACGCCGCTGGACTATTTTGGACTTCTCTAATTGAAATTTTAAAATGATTGTGTATAAACGATTTTTAAATACAAGTCATCTGTAAATGCCCTAAACATTAAATGATAAATATTCTTCAATGTTTGCCCCCAAAGTCAAAGTTTTAAGCTTTTAGTTGATATTTAAAAAAATGCATTTTTAAGAACAAAAATTTTAACTTAGACATTTGGAACAATATTTTTTTTACAATTTTTTGCGTATTTTTTTATAAAAACGCCTCTTTTCATTGTATAAAATTTTCA
>MU182433.1:307225-352911 GCA_016904865.1 Pissodes strobi | reverse complement strand
ACAGTTACTTCGCCAAGAAATGAAAGATGTATTAAACGAATTACAAAATCATATTAATGAAAGATTGAAGAGCCTAGATAGAAAAATGGACGGTGTTGAAAACACATATATAATCAATGATCTAGAAAATCTTAAAAAAATACGTAATTTAGAGGGGTGGATGGAAAACAATGAAAAAAAGTTAATAAATATTGATGTAAGAGCTAATAGCTTTATTTCTTCGTCGAAATGGGGAGTGCCAATAACACAATAGATAAGTATGGTCGTCAGAAGGTAGTTCATGGTGACGGAGTTCAAATTTTGCATGGTGGTGCGCCAGGAATAGGATTTAAGCTAACATCCGATAATCAATTAAATATTGTGGGAAAGCGTTTAATTGGCGTTGCAAAACCGGAAACCAGTGATGATGCTACTACCAAAATATATGTATGTGAGGAAATCCATAAATTGCACATAGAGTTAACAGAAACAGTCAACAAAATATCTGAAGCTTGTAATAAAAATTTGATAAGTGTTGATGGCAGAATGGACACATTTGAAAATAAAAGAAAATACTATGATGCACGAAAAGAAAATATTGTTGGGGAAATAACTAATTTGGAAAAGAGAATGAAAAAAAACATGAAAATATTGTTGATAATTGAGAAGAAGGTCAATAATATGATTGTAGCTAGGAAAATAAGAATATGACAACAGTTACACGGGGGAAATGGGACTATCATTGTTTTTCTAGTGTATTAGACCATAAACACCAACTTTTTCACTCGAAATCGATTATATTTATACACAAGCAGAAACCTGTCACCAAAATAGTTTCCCAGAATTATTGGATACAAGTTTTGTACTAATAGATATATATTAAATGAAAAACAAAAATATTACAAAAAAAGTTTTTTATTTATAACCCCTATACTTTACACGTGTTTAAAAATAATATATATTTAAACAATATCTGACTTATAAGAATGTTGAAAACAATGTTTTGTTTGGTCTTACAAAGTTACAAGAATGTGGTAAATAATGTGTTTTCTCGCCCATTTTTGATGCTGCCACTGGATCTTCGCGTAGAACATATTTCTCTCGAGGTGTAATGTAAGCTTGGGTTCCATCAAACTGATGTAACTTCTGCATCTTCATAAAGACAATATTTCTCAACGAGGTCCTTGGGAATTTGTGGGATTTCAATTACCAATAGCTTCAAATCCTCCTCAAGCATTTGACTGCAAAATGTGTGCAGGTCAATGTAACCATAAACAAACTTCTCACACACGTGGGCACCAATACAAAAATTTAATGCGTCCTTCAGGTACTTGGCATATTTTTCATCGTTCGCATCGGCAACACACTCTCTCAAATACGTGATAATATCTTCACGCATATTTCTTAGCAGTACTGCTAAACTTTTAATGTATGAAACTTGACTTTCATTATTTATAAAATTGGTCATATTGCCCTCTGTGAAAAAGAAAACAACGTGTCAGCATTCTGATAATGTATTATAATAAAATTTAATCAAACTTTTAAAACTATTACAGTTCGAAGATATTGTAATTATTCCAGATTATCAAACCTTACAAGAGAACGTGTTTTGGCACCGGAGTATGCGGGTTCACTTTGCCCTAAATAAGTTAATTTATGTTTTTCGTCAGAGTTATTGATAATTTCAGCAACTTCTTTGGCAATAATTTCAGCACCCCTTTTCGGTAAATAAGAACTAAAAACACAGCCATTTTCTTTATCAAATAATGTTGCAATAACACTTTTCCCGAAACGACCATTTGTTAATTGTAGTTTCTTTATAATATATCGCTTTCCAATATCTAGAGAGGAAAAAGGTATGCGTTCTATTTGTTCCACTGATTTGTTAAAACTCTCATTAATTTCGATAATTGTTTCTTGTGAAAGAGACATTATTGTTTGAAATAAGTAGTAGTACCTTTAATAAATACACCACACAGATAATACAATATGCGACTATCAGAATATTGAACACACTGCTTTACTAATCAGAAAGATTATGACTGTTTTCAACATTATGGCATCTTATATAGCGCCCAGAACATATTTATCAAGGTTATGTTATACCGCAATATGTAACCAATATTCAGTCTCAAGAGCGTTCAAGGTCGTGGGGCCCTATCTTAATATATCCACAAGGACACTCAAGGCCGATGTCGCTAGAAATTATCTCAAGGGCGCACAAAGTCAAGTTGCATGCCCTTAACTGACTTTCAATCTTCGTGAACAATAACCCTCTGCAAACAGTCTCAAGAGCCAAGATCAAATTATCTCAATGTCATACAATAACTGTTCTCTGCATTATTAAACCTTTTATATCGACCACAATATATTTCTGGCGTCACACTAAAAGTTCCAAGGACGACGTCGGCTACGCCCCAAAGAAAATCGGCCCCAACTACCTGCCAAAAAAGGATCGACCTCGGCAATTCAAGGTTGAATACACCCGAGGCCAAGTGGGCTATCAAGGACGAATACACCAAAATGAGCACCCCAAAATGCGGGCCGAAACCGGTTGCCCTAAAATCAGAATCGACGACGGCTGCCCCAAAATCAGAATTCACGCCGGGTGCTCAAAATGCCCCCCATTCAGAATCGAGACTGGCTATACTACTCTACTTTTGTGCTCTGTATATATTTTTTTAAAACGATGTCACTATATCACATTTACCCCGTAAAATGGGGCAAATGTGATAATTGCTTGGTGTTCTAGTATGGTATACAATATACCAATCCTATGGGGTTAATGCGAAAGAACATGAAAAAAGCTACATTTTACTCTTTATTCTGTGGGAGTGAATAAAACTTACCCGTCACGCTCGGATATGTGACACTTATTCATAGAGAAACACTCAGCGGAGCCTATTGTTTCATTCATATTTTTCTGGAAAACGGATTTGACACGTTTTTAGGCAACCCTGGCTGCTAAATTGTTTCTCCGTTTGCGAGTTATTACGTCAAATCAGCAATTTTTCAAATTTTCACACGATAACTGTCGAAAAATTTAAACAATTTTGATGACATTTTCTGGACACGTTCCTTTTGACGATTTCCCGAACTCTATAGAAATTGTTAAGAATCGGAATATGACGAGTATTTTTTTGAGCGGGTAAACTTTTGAAAAAGGAGTCTCTTTGGGTCGTTTTTAGCGCAGATCGAAATACGGAGAGGTTAGTTAGGTAGGGAATTTCTTGGAAAAAAGCTCTTTAAAAGCTTTTCTGTTTCGAAAAAGTCGGGAAAATGGACTTTTCAGGGAAAATATAAAAACGTCGATTTCTAGGCCAAAATAATCAAAAAAAAAATTTAAAAAGAAACCGATTACTTGACGAGAATCTACGCCAAAATCTGGATGAGAATACAAATTGGACTAATTTGGAGCAAGCACACTCTCATACAATAAAGAGGAGAGATTTAAGTAGAACATACCAAAAAATCGCATCGATCCGTTTAAAAACACCGAATTGGTGAGACTAAAGTTGGTATAGATTTATTACTTCAAACCTTTTACATGTACGATCATGCGGCTTGCCCTGCCCAATCAGTTGTTTATGGTTCAGGCCAAAGATATTCCAAACCACTCAATGTTCTATGCTTAGATTAGGTAAGAGCATTGTTTGAGTAAAGGAATTCAAACAACGGTAAGAGTAAGGATAACGCGCATGACATTAAGCCAATGTACTGAAATTGAAGCCTTTTCAGAGCGGCGGCCATTATTTATGTGGCAAACACATCTATGGTTGTGGCGGTGCTATTTTGCAGTTATTTTGTGAGTTTTTGAACAAAAAGAGATAAAAACTAAGATTCATAATGATAAATTGTTCGGCATATGGTTGCAAGAGTCGAAGTGAGAAGAAGGAACCTGGAATTTCATTTCACAGGTAATTATTGTCTGCTGACCTTGTAGTTTATTTGCATATTTCTTGTTTTAATAATAATGCATAATGTACACATTGTGTTACCTCTGAGTATATCATGGTAGGGATGTTTATTTAATTATCGAGAGTAATTTGATACCCGATCTTGGATATTTTCAGTCATCAAATAATCAATAAAGCCATAAATCTTCTTCAAGGAGAGTCATTCAACAGAGGCGTAGGTAATATATTTTTCATACTCTACCTATAAAATGGCTATATTATTTTACGACTGAAAACCCAGTAATTTATGTGGCAGCTGGTAACAGGCTTTTTCCCATGTTATATGCCCTCTTCTTTCCTTGTCTAATGTTCTATGGTTCAGGCTGTGAAGGGGGCTATAATATTCTAACCTCAAAGTCAAAAAGCATGTACCTGTTGATTTATACAAACTGCATGGTGGGGCGTGGTATAGATGCCTCAGTCAAAGTGGATATAGATTGTCAATTAATTTACCTATTTTTTTTTATAATTATGTCATCCACCTATAAAAGGATTAGTCCTCATCGAGAAATATGGACTAATAAAGCAGCTCGCAGTTATGGTGTACGATTCTAAAAATATAAGAATAGGCCCAGATAGTAGCTTAAGGGCTGAAAATGAAAAGAAATTTGTTAGACACATAATAAAACTACAAAACCTTGGATTCGCGCCTCGTCATTTAGATCTTAGGCAAATTAATAGTCGCTTTACACATTTCAAATAAATTTAAAAACGAAGTGGCAGGAAAAGATTTGCTTCCCTCTTTATTTCTTAGAAGAAATCCCCAGCTGAAGATGAAGATCTATTCATCAATTTATAGTTAATCTTTCAATATTTCGGCAACTTTACGAATCTGAATAAATAGCTTTGCTTTTTGATGCATTATGGGTTTTCAATATTTTGACGTTTAGGCTAAAATAAGTCGTTTTAACATTTATAATTGCCTGAAATCTCATCGAAAACGGTTTGAAGCTGGAAAAGTGGGCCAGTATTGGAAAGTGTGAGCACTTTTAGTGAATAGAGACATTTTCTGCTGGAGTTTATGACAGATTGCGAGGTGAAACTGTAACGGAATATATGCTTATTCCGCTACACTAAAATTTCGGTTCAATTGCAAATGATTCTCGATATTTAATATTTAAGTCGCCAGAGACATCTATTCACGAATGGGTTTATTTCGTGCGAATAACGATTTTAGAAGCGCTAGTACGCTATTTTGTACCTACAATTCGCGAATTTATTTTACTATAGCTTACTATATTTAATATTGGGTATTTCTATTAGTTGACGCTACGTGGTTTATAGTATAGTGTTAATCACGTGTCATAAATTAGCCGGCAAGCATGAATTTTGAATACGAGATGTTTTATCTTGTGTTGAGACGTTGACGGGTGAGTGTTGGTTTTTTAATCTTGAAATATTTAATTCATCTTGCAATATATTGAACTAATTCTTTCATTTTTAAATACATAATTAATATTTGTTTATGATTCGCTTAGTCTTATTGGACTAAAGCAAGAATTTAGCATTTTTATATTCCACTTTTAATTACCTTACATCTTCAATATTTTTTAATTATTGTTGTGACCGTTTGGGTAATATTACCGATCTATTGGTGAATATTAGCGTCTCTCATTAATCAAATTCATGTAATTTGAATGAGGCTTAGTCCAAATTTAGGGAGATCGTAATTATTTCATTGTTCAGTGGGCACCCACATTATTTTACGTATTTTCATTCAAATTGAACAGTATTGTCACGAATAGCTTAGGGGGTAGCGTGTTTCTTAAAGAATAACTTCTCAGAGAAGAGCCGCGTCGCGATTAGTACAATGACGGGGTCTCAATGCTTCCTTTAATCTACCACTGGATGTTCTACTCATGAGAACACGAATTGTTTAGCGTGCCGGGGGGTAACTGAGGTAGACCGGGACCGAGTTACGTGGGGCAAGAAGAGATGATAAAATAAGCACGTTTAGTTTATAACAATAACAATGTATTAACGATAAAACTTTAACAATAATTATTGGTCAGAAAAAATGAGATTCTATTATACCCGATTACTACGGTGCGCATGTTTTCTCGATTTGAGGTACTGTTTATAGGTCTTTGTTTACTGTCTTATAATTTATAGTTTTTCTTAAGAGTTGGGTTTTATTTAAGAGCACTAAAAGATTTCACTAAACTTTTTAACTGACTATTTAGACACTTGTCTTTCTCAACACTCTGACAAACTTCTTGTCAGGACTTTACTATGGAGGTTGTGAAACCCCTGGTCCTAGCAGTCATCAAGTGGCTAACCGGTACCGGGTTTGGAAGGAATGGACTAGAACCTAAAGCAGCCGTATGGCTAACTTTAAGAGCGGATAGAACCCAGAAGGCAGTCGTCAAATGGCTAACCTTGGGAGCTGGAGGCGAGACTAAAGTCTGACGAACTGAGGGTTCGTTAGCGTATTTATACTAAAAAAGTGATGATCATGGCATGCTTAAGGTTCAAAATCGCTCCCGTTGTTTATAGTTTGCTTTTAATGTTTATATAACAATCTCCAAGTTCAAGTTCAAACTTACGACAGGGTGATATTTCTTTAATAGCTTATGCATTTTAGTAGATTAACAGTATTATTTGGGTTAATTCTCGGAGTAAATCCTATATATTCCTGCAAAGGTAGCAAATTGAATTTTCAGTAGAATTTCTCCGAATTTTCCCTCATATTATTGCTGGTTTTAATATTTTTTCTTTTCAGGCTCATTTAATTGAATTTTCAGTTTATTTGTTACATTAAGCATATTGTGAACTACTTAAAAGCATTAATTAAATATCACCCTGTCGTAAGTTTGAACTTGAACTTGACTAATGTTATATAAACATTCACTGTTAAATATAAACAACTTGAGCGGTCGATGGGAGCGATTTTAATCCTTAATGATGCAGCCATCAGCATTTTGTAACATATAAATACGCAGGCAAACGCCAAGTTCATCAGGCTTTCGGGTCTCTCAATTCCGCTCAATCTAGTTGCTGGGCAGTACACAGGTACGTCCACCTCTAGTTGTTCTATCCCACAACCCCCATATCTGAGAACACCTATGCCCATGTATAGGGTTGTCAGGTCCTTACCTAACCTGGATGAACGTATGCACAGGTATACGGCATTCGGGGGTTACTAAAAGTATAGAGAGAGTCGAATTTGTGAAGTATCAGAACTTCCAGTAAAGAGATAGTTTTTGGGGAGTTTTAAAAAGTAGTGAAAGTGCCTTAGCAATTTGTCATAAACTTAAACTAGAAAGACTTACCTTATAAATATCAGAAATACCTAAATAAAAGACAACTCCGCTCACATAAACTTTATTAATAAAATAGTGACGTCGCTTGCTAGAAAAACTTTGAACTAAGCCTCCCTCGAGAAGACATGCATTTCATATTAATTGCGTATAGTGTAAACTCTTAATTCATCTATAATCTTAAACACGCCTTTATTAGTATATAGTCTAACCGTTGTTAAGTTTGTTTGTAAATAAACTTGTTACTGTTTTTATCGACGTGTCTCCTTTATTATCTCTGCTCAACTTGACGTAGTGCGTTCCTAAATCTGAGTTACTCTCCTACACGCTAAGTAAGGCGTGGCGTCACAGATAAAAAAACACAAATCGTGACAATATAACTATTAGCACTCGCCCTGTCTAGTCTCAATCCTGATGTACCGACGCTATTTTGCATTTATGAGAGGTTAATCTCACATAAGTAAATTTGTTTGGTTTTATCTTTTATCTTAATTTCTATCTCGATGCGGGATAGTGCTTATATTATCTTTATCTTTAATTGAATTGAGGCGCAATTGCGCTCAGTTTTCGTTTATGTACCAAGGGCCTAAGTAAAGTCATAGTACTTACTTATTTTGAGTCATAAGACCCATTGTTAGAGGTTGTACCTCTATTTCTCTGTTTATTATCAAATTTAGTTTCCTTTTATTTAAATTTACCGAGAGTCACTGAATTGGGACGTCATTCCCTTATTTTCTTTCGAATTTTATATTTCAATCATCATTTTCTTTTGAATTTTATATTTTAAAGTAAAGAAAAGGATATCTTGAGTAACAGTAATTATTTATAATTTTTGCTTATTGTCTGCTCAACTTAACATTGTAATTTAAGTTTCTGATTATATCTGCTTTTACCAGTGAATTTTCAATTTGTAGATTGCTTCATCATATTATTATGTTTAACATTGTCACTAATGTTCACATGATATTTCCTTAAATATTATTTAATTAGCAATGTACATTGGTCTAAGACTAGTTTATTTCTCCTTTCATGTTATAAATCTGCACGACTGATTGAAGAAAACACGTTGCTGTACCAAACCAATCTGAGGGAACCAATACTTCGTGAACCAAATAAGTCCTCGATAAACCCAACAGATACTAACTTGGGAACAGGCAGAAACGGTTCCAGTGGAGGTCCCAATACGATCGCGTGGTTACAGAATAATTGGACGAAGCTAAGTATTAGTCAGTCAGAAGATAAACATATTGTAAAGACCAATTGTATTTTTTAATCTTTCACAATTAATTTTTTAATCTTTCACATTAACTTTAATTTTCATTACTAAGTCAATTTATTCATCAGATAAACTTCATTTCAAATAACTTCTTCAATTATATTTGTAATTTGATTATATAGATAAACTCCATTTCAAATTTCACCAATCGTATTTGTAATTTAATTGTATAATTAATATATTGTTGTTTTGGAATTTACTTCTTTAATTTATCGCAGGATAGAGGTCTGCGAGACATTGCCATTTCTGATATATAAGATATATTGTCTTTATATTTATTTATATTTAAGTATTCGTATGCAGTTCGCATTGTCTCTAGGAACTCAGGCGCCCACAAAAAATTACGGCTAGTAAATGAAACAACCTACTCCCTGAAAACAAACCGCGAAGAAAAAAACGAGTCTCAAAACGAACATCATTTGTTAAAAAAAAAATCTTATGGTTATGGAAAGTAGTAGGTATACAGTTGGCGAACAACTAGTATTTCATTACAAAATGGCGCCCAACGCCATACTTAATTAATCAATTAATATTACATTACTAAATGTCCAACTTTCATCACATAACTTTATTTTTAGCATATCGATGCGTATAGTTTTTGTGGTACGTGAGCAGGTTTATATGCCTGAAATCTCATTTAAAACCATCTGAAGATGAGAAAATTGGCCAGGATAAGATAATTTGGGCATTATTCAAGCGATTGGTTGGCCGCAGCACCTAAAAAAATTATCTCTTGTAAAGCGAACAGTCTCTTCGCACTAAGCAGTTTGCACTTGACCAGACTTTTTGGGACACCCCAAATTATGATAAAAGTAAATATCGAAGCAATTGTCTATGAATTATTATTGTAACGTAACAGTTTTCCAGCAATTTCTGAATAATGAATAAGTAAGCGGCCTGTCTGTTCACCAAATTGAAATCCGCTAAACTCCACAATATTTTCTATACGAGGACACGTAAGGAACACATGCTAAACTTATTTCAAAATTTTTAAGCAACAAATAATCACTTAAATAGTCATATGAGAATAAAAACAAAAAATTTTGATTATAGAAGCTTATAATTATCAAGTTTAAAAATAAATTCGGAAACACCGCGTCGGGTTTCTTTTGGGTTTGGTAGTATCTGGACTATATCTTGATCCTCCACTCCACAGTGTCAGTGTCTTCAAATTTCGGCCAAATGAATTTTTTATGTTGGAATTTTAAAAAATGAATAACCCCCAACCTTTTCTTTTATTAGGCCTAGAAAGTGCTTTAGACTCTTCTTTGTAGAATATTTCACTACCACCCATTTGCCTATGGCAGGATAAACAAATTGCTCAAGTGGGCTGTCGTTTTGTTGGTTTTTATCTAAAATTCCTTCATTATTAGTTAGGAATTTCTCGTCATCATCTGAGCCCATCTAGAGCAATTCATTTGAACCCTCTTCAGATTTAAACAAAGTTGACTTCAACACAATTTTTCTTTTTTTTTTGTTGGATATATTCTTAGCCATATATTTTTTTCTCTGTTTAGACGTGCAAGTGCTTCTTTGGAAGTCAAAATCTGAGACCCTTTCTTTTTCTGGTTGTCGATTTTGAAGAGCTCGTGATAGCAAAATTTCTTCATATGACAAATTGTTGTTGGGTTCTGTAAGCTACAGTGGTAAGGCTCCTGCATGTTGTGGTGTTGATAATCCTGCATGTTGCGATGTTGTTGGCCCTGCTTCATGCGATGTTGAAGGCCCTGCTTCCTGCAATGTTGACGGCCCTGCTTTCAGCGATGATGATGGCCCTGCTTCCTGCAATGTTGATAGCTCTGCAAATTGATGTTCGGGTTCCTGAAGATGTTTATTGTGAGATTCATATATTTTTAATGCATCTGGTGGAAATACTTCTTTAGGGACAACATTTTTGTTTAGGGGATAGATGCTGCTCTTACGAAAGCAACTTTTTATAACATCTGCTGGTATAGATTGCCATGATTCACAATGAAATTGAGATAAAACTTTATTTGGTATTTTACGGCCAAAGTTGTGACGCTGCCATGTAATTATTTTCTATTCCCATTTATTCTTTAAAGATTTAAAAACTGCAGTATCTAACGGCTGCAATAAATGGCTGGTATGAGCCGGTAATTTCAGAATAATAACGTTCTGTTCCAGGGCAACTTCAATTATTTCCAGGCTGACAACGTTGAGTATTTCCCCCTTTTTTCCGTTGATTTTTTGCAGCTTCGTTAGGGTCACATAACTAGCACTTGTGCTGTTTACACCCTGGAGCCAGAGCAAGCGGCTCTAATTGGAGAGAAAACCCAAACAATTTTAAGGTAAAACATGAATCCTCCACAACAATATAGAACATATCTACATCATGGGTAGCATTTCCATCGTATATGATGACGACTGGCCTTTCTTCACTGATAGTAGGGCATATGGTTTTTAAGAAATAGTTCTTGAAAATGTCACTTTCCATCCATCCCTTTTTGCTTGCAGCGTAAACAATTCCAGGGAAATCTGTACCTTTTGCTGCCATCCATTGGTCCCATATAAATTAACGTTTAAAAATAATCAAAGATGGTGCTTTATCGCCTGCAGCATTACACATAGCGACAATAGTGTCTCGACCAGGCGAGCTAATGGTCCCTGAGGAGGCTTTATTACTTTGACCAAGTATCCATAAATTATAAATGGATCTGTCGCCTTCTTTCGAGCATATTCAATGGTTTGTGGTATCTTCAGGCAAAGGTTGTGTCGTTTTTTGAACACCAAAAACAAATCTTCTCCTGGAACCCCATCCTTAAATTTGGTTTCTTTTTTTGTTGGCTGTAGTATAGGTTCCGACAGCTTCTAGCACTTTCGCGACATTACAAAACTCCATTTTTCCAGTACCTTTAATCCATTTGCCAATTTTATCTCTTCCTCTTTATTGATGTAAGTAGGTTGACCTTTCTTTTCTTCAATTTTACCACGCAAACCCTTCACAGGGCTATATAAAGGAGCATATGGTATGCCGCAATTTTTATGTGCTGCATAGATTGTAGTTTTCCGGCTTCTACATCGTTTATTGCTTTTTGAAGATCAGTTTTCTCATATTTAGGTTTTTTGTCCTTACTTTTTGGAATATAGTTACATGCCATCTGGTCGGCATAAACAATTGATTTTATTATTGCATAAACCCATAAAGGAGGGGGTGGTATCTTAGTTATTAATTGACAACTTTTAATGAACTGTATTACTATAGGGTAGCGAGATTCTATCTATAGGATGAATTGAAACATGTATTCATTTTGATTTGCTTTAATAATGCAGGGGTAAATTGCATTAAATATGATAAATATATACAGTATTTTCTATATTAATTTCAAGCAATCATCCTTTCACACATACAACTAATATTACAAACAGGTTACTTATTTCTAAATAACGACTAAAACGGTCTTGATTATGCAATTTAAAACTGAAATATGTGTCCTTTCTGACTTTAAATGAAATAAACTTTTATGCTTTCAATCTAGTACCTTTCTTTCTTACAGAATACCTTAATCTCCAATGCTTTACTTCACTCTAATCAGCCAGGGGATCTCACTTTGAATCCTTGAATTGACTTGTACAGGCACAACTTGAGCTACCAATTCGGTACCGCCATTTTACGGATTCTCTTCAACTACCAGGGAAGCAACAACGTCACGTCGCTTTTGGCTTTAAGGAATTGGATTAAACTGCCCAAAGGAGGTCTATGTCCAATCTTGGACAGAGATAACTGAAGTGCACTAAATATTTTCTAATATTTGTGCATACTAACGGAGAAATTGCCTAAAAGGGTGTGGTGACCTTTTGGCGCGAAGACGAGAACGGAACTTTCGCTGTTGATCGATTGAGTCTAAACTGCACTCAAATATATTTTCTTCTTCTAGCCTAGCTACCGCCTGGCGGCAAAACCAAATGAAAAGTGGGGGGTGTAAGCGTCGGCGAGCCCATTATCGCATTTGAGAGGGTAGAAAAATGCTCTTTCTCTCTTCGACATATTGTTGTCCAAACAGCAGTGACTGAGACCAGGATATGTTAAATTGAAAACGATTAAAAACGTTTTCTCCGATGCTAGCTTTATATAATGGGATCGACCATCCCGGTTTGGACTAAGGGGTAATGAAGAACTGACATATGCTGATTTAAATGCACAAATTTCTGTTTACCTGGGGTTAAATAAATATATTCGTGGATCAATTATGGCTCATTCATACTCCATACATACAGGGTGTTATCACCAAACTATACGGTGAAAAATGACAAGTTAATACACTTGTTGGGGTGTGTTTCCCCAACACCATTCCTAAAAAAAAAGATGAAAGGGAAATGTGACATAGGCTATATAACATTTGCCCCGTGACCATTTATGCAAGGGGCAAATGTGATATAATAAAAAATAAACAATAAGTATTGTTTTACCACAATTCGTATAAACATTATCAAAATACACAGGTTGAGGATAAGGATATGTTACAATTTACCTGGTTTAAATTCTCTCAGATGTGAATTAATCAAAATAACCATGCGACTTGAAGAATCGTGTTTGGAAAACAGGTGTTTGCGAATTATAGGTTTTGTTAGCGGGGTCGGTAATACAGTGAACTTTTTTGGGCGCAAATTCATCTCAAGGGTGTATATATAGAATCGTGTTTGGAAAACAGGTGTTTGCGAATTATAGGTTTTGTTAGCGAGGTCGGTAATATAGTGAACTTTTTTGGGCGCAAATTGAAGGGTGTATAGATAGAGTGTTGAACGGTAGATGGAAGCATGGATTAACTTTTCCCTTTTAAGGCTGTGGCATGAGCATTTAAAGATCCTTTACAGGCGTAGCCGACTATATCAAAATCGGCCTCTCCTATTGGTCGATCCATCTCGTATTACAATATGTCTTCGTCATGCAATCAATTTATCGCAAGAGCTCTCGTAGTGTAGAGGTTTAGATAGTTGGGTCCCACCTGGAAGGCACGGGTTCGAACCCCGTTGCTTTTTTTTTATTTTTTTTTAAAGATTATGTTTCTAAATAGTTTTTTTTTCTTGATTTTGGGTATGTCTTGGGTTAGATTGGGTTAGCACCTGCTTAGTTTCTTTTTCTTGAGCCCCCGTAGCGAGCGGAGGGCCATGCGGATCGCCCAATAGGAGAGGCCGATTTTGATATAGTCGGCTACGCCTGTAAAGGATCTTAAAATGCGTGGCATGATACGATCCTTTACAGTCCTGCGCCACTATGCCATATTAGCCGCTTCTCATTGGTGGGTTAACGTCATTTTAGAGTACCGTTAACTCTTCACGCATGGCCCTCCGCTCGCTTCGGGGCGCAACAGGACAAAACTAACTGAAACTAACCTAAATTTACAAAAAGAAGCAAACATAACTTTAAAAAAATAAATAAATAAACCTGGTTTGTCGGTATAATAGACTCCGTCATATGCAACAACTCTCGTAAAGCAAAATGACCCTACGTCAAACAAATCGTTCTTAATCGTTCTCAATTTAATATATTCTTGTCTTAGTCAGTGTTGCGTAAACAATATGTCAAAGAAAGAAAGAACATGCTTTCTCCCTCTCAAATGAATCCTACGCGTATTTTCCCGCTTTATTGCTCCCTCCGCGCGCGTAGGAAAAAATAGATTTCAGTGCAGTTCTGCAGTTCAAACTCTCACTCGAACAACAGCTAAAGTTGCTGCTCGTTGCTTTTTCGCGCCAAAGGTCAAATCTTTTTAAGCCATTTTCTCGTTTTGTTGCACATATATTAGAGAATATCTGTTGTACCTCTGTTCTCTTTGTCCAAGCTTGGACAAAAGCCTCTTTTGGGCGTTTTAACGCATTCTCTCTGAGGCAGAAACGCCATAGCGTCTCGTCTCGCCTGTTGCTGTGAAGAAGGTAAAAATGGCGCCGGCTGTCAAAAATTTGTGGATCGAGCTTGACAAATTATTCCTGTACGTAAGACAAAGGTTCAAATCAAAGGCTTGGTCAGATCCCTGTCCTGGCAAGTTAAATCGAGAGCATTGGAGATTAAGGTATTCTGTGAGAAAGAAAGGTGCTAGATTGAAAACATAAAAGTTCATTTCAAGACAAACGTTTCATTTTCAAATTGAATAATCAAGACGTTTTGTAGTTATTTAAAAAAGTAACCTGTGTATGTTTAGTGTTTGTGTGTGAATGAGTGAATGCATGAGAGTAGTGTAGAAATTGTATATATTTTTTATATCAAATGCAGATGCATAATTACATTATTAAAGTACTTAATAACTAACCTACCTACCTTTTTCAATTCACAACCTCTGTGTAAAACCCGCACCATCCTATTTTAATACAGTCCACTAATTGATTGTGGTTAATTATACAATAATTGCCACCCACACCTTTATGGTTTTATGCAATTAAAAAATTAGTTGTTTATCCCGACCAATAATGTTTGAATAAATTATTGAGAAGCCATATGGTTACCATCACTTCATGTCGTTACGGATACGTATAAAGCTTTTTATTTTTCTCCTAAATAGTCTAGGTTATCTGATTCCGATGCAACAATCCTGGTACCTTATTGAATATAACTTTGACCCCGTTTTTTTTTTCAATAAAATTATTATAAAAGTGTAAAACTGTCTTTATTGCACTGCTTTAACCACAAAATGTGTACATCTACTACAATTAAAAGGAACATATTATGTTTTCTAGTTTCGCTTATTCTTAAAGAAATTTATTTTGTCGAATGGTTCTCGTCCACCTAAATTTTGAACTCTAGCCTTATACATGTGTTTTATTAAACAATACATCCCAGGGAACATTATCAAAAGCATATAAATACGTAAGAAGGTCAAATAATCGAAGGTTACGTTGTATGGATTTGGCAGACGTACGTAAAATCTAGGATGATTGTGCAGATAAAGTATATTCCTAAATATTATTACCGATTCGCATACAAAACCAATAGGGTACAATATTATCCATGCACTATACCGCAACCATTTAGTAAATGGATAGGCGTATCTTCTGATGACATTTTGTGAGCTGGACGTGTGAAAGATGTAATAGACGTATCTAAAAAAGAAATATTTCTTAAGTAATTAAACAGTAAGTTTCCTGAGGCGCATATAATCGTATAAAATCATTAGCCGTTGAACCATTTTGTTAGTTAGTGAGCAAATATAAAAATGATGAGCGAAAGGTTTACATATGAAACTGGTTTTTACTAAGAAACTTCTCAAAAAAAATCATCCATAAAAATATACTTTTGAAACCTTCAGGGAAGGCGAAATTTATGATAATGTGATTTAAATGTAAATTAAATCACAAATTAAAAAATTAACATATTTTACTTAGAATTTTATGAATCGTCGAAAAACAATAACATAACAATTAGCTCTTTGCTGAAGCTTAACAGTAAATAATTCCACATTTCTTTATAAAGAGTACATTCATATACGGGAAATTCAAATAATGCTTACCTTATGATATCGCTATATATCCAAGCCAAAATCAACCAGGTAGTCACAGGCATTTTTTGTAATCTAGGCTCGAACTCCAAATTGCCAAAAAGAATAAATAACCTGCCAAATATCTGGATAAAAGGCATCAGTGGGTTTCCTCTCACGTAACCAAATATAGGGTGCATAATTTCGAGAACTTGGAATAGATGTATGAAGCATAGTATATGCCCCACAACTGGATATATTTTTTCATAGGTCGATTCCTGAAATCCGTTCTTTGCCAGTGTCAACATTACGACCAATAAAGCGTATAAGAAAGCACAAAGCATTGCCAGATTATAAAATACCATGTAAACGGCTTTGAAATCTTCTAAAAAATAATAGCAATCATGATGTAACTTTCTCGGGTATTGCTAGAAATATTAATTTAGATAAGATTTGGCATGTCTTAAGATATAAAAATCAGGTTTTAATTTATTGTGGTAGGTCTATTAAGAGATCATCACACATAAATGAATTTCGAAAACCACACCTTCTCTATAACGACAAATAAGGTTTATATTAAAACAACATCCTACAAGAGTATACTGTTTCTACATTTAATTTTCTAAAGGTACAACGGTCAAGAATTAAGGTATCCACAAGCATAGTAATTTTTTTAAGTAATACTTCTTTAAGCGCACCATACCTGGAGAGTAAGCTGGTGAACGTTTTACGCGAACGCAAAGCTACAAAATGTGTGATACGATCTGTTTCGCGCGGATGAACTTTTGCTTCTGGTGTGTGGTCCACAAGCACTCTCACTTTTTCTCCTTTTCTTAAGGAACTAAAGAAACTATATGTCTCAAAGTAGCTTTTATATAGTGAATAAAGACGAAAAGACTTTCTAGTGCCATATATATTTAATGTTCGTTAAAGCTATTTCCATCTAGTTCTAGCCGATACATGTAGAAATTATAGTAAATTATGGATTAAGAAGTTAATATCGATAAGTTTACATAATAACCAAATAGATGGTCATTGAAGAAAAAAGGAATGGGTGACAGGGATACCTGCTGAATAACCATTGCTCCGAAGCGTCTAAGGAAATAAATAAATAGTTTTCCTGATTTCCGCGCCGGAAAATTCAAAAGAAATATTTTACATGGAAAATTTAAAACTTCGCTAGTTGGCTACACTATTGTGACTACTGTTTATTATATTCATATTTATTATATTATATTACACTATTAAAATGGAAGTAAAATAACTAACCAATGATATAACTACGTAATTAAAAAAAAGGAATCGATTCTGCACTCAAATTATTATTTTTTCACATCTGGATCGTGAAATGGGCTGACATCCTCTTTAGATTTAAATAACAACAGTTTACTTTCCATGGATATTCATTTGAGGAAAAACGCCACAACTTGCTACTACAACTATATTTATAAAAACATTTACCATATGGATTTACCTTTTACATAACCTAATTCATTTTTCATTAGGTCTTTATATACCTCAGCATAGTCATCTGTTATGCCACCGACTTTCTCATCTAATAAATCCTCTTCTGACTGCCACTTGTCGAAATCTATTTTCAGCCATGTGGGTTTCTGAGGCGCTGATATTAATCGAGGCCACCAGCCAGGCTGCACTTTTATCAACGTTACATTAATACAATTGTCATTTACCTTTACGTTTTTGCCCTGAAAAATATAAAGATGTATTATTGCTGATTGATTAATTATGCTAAATAAAATTTACTATAAGAACAAATAAGCCAATCTTAATTACACAAGGCACAAGAAGACCACTTGATCTCTAGTTTATTTTTAATTGATAAATAGAGCCAATTTCTGGACTATCGTTCTGGGATACTTTGCATAAGATAGTGAGTAGTGAGAGCAATAAGTATAGATATGTAATTTAGACTTACTTCTTGGTTTACAGCTTCGAAAAGCAATAATTTAAAACCATATTCTTGAGAGCCCTGGGCTCCACTGCCTAACCCATTAAAAGTGATGGATCTTTGCTCAACAATAATATCAGGTTTCTGAAACGAAAATGATAATATGATAAATATATAAATAAATAATCTTTATTGCAAAGCAAATACCATATGTTTACAAAAGTGAGAAGTACCGCAACCCGTATTTTAATAACCACCAAATCAGGTATTAACTGATATTATAAAATTTTGGACAAACTAGAGGGCCAACATATTACCACATAGAAGCCTCTTGACTTACACTTAACAATTTAAAATCACGTGGCAGCGAATTATATACAAATGCTGACAAGTACAAAAAGCATGATTTAAAAAATTCCGTTCGATGACGGGGTATGGAGACATTATCCCAGAAACCAACATTCACCCAGTGGACGTCTCCTGTTATTTTTATTGGCTCAAGACAGGTAAAGAGGCTCATTCAATCTTAAAGTCTTGTAAATCACACAACCAAGGCGAACATACCGTCTCTGGGCCATATTACACTGGTACGTCTCAGCAACATTTCGACTGACATGATTCCTCCAGGACAAGCCCCTCACAAACCTAACACAGGAGTTCTGCAATTTTTGTACTCTATACTTATCATAACCCATTAGGAATGGCCCATAAACAACATCAAGGTAGTTTGGTTTAGGAAGAATGTTCCGATATTCATGAATAGATTTAAGTTTATAAGAAGACTTTTGACAAACATTATTAACATTGTTAGGTATTAAATGACAGTTTTGTATCCATATATAAGCCAAGATTCTTTACCTGATTGGACCACTCCACTATTACCCCATCCATTATAATGTGCAAGTGAGAGAGATCGATGTCAGAGCGAAAATACAAGATGGCCTGTGATTTAACTGGATTCACAAAAAGCGAGTTACTTGAAGCCCAACACGAGATCCTTGCAAGATCCTCGTTAACCACATCAGGGAGACAAGGAGGAAGGTATATTTGTAGATCATCAGCGTACATGTGATATTGAGTATTTTTAAGATGCTTTGAAGGTCGGCCACGAAAATAGTAAAAAGAAGTGCCCTGTGGGACACTCCTCTCGACATCCGATCCAACTCGATCTCAACACCTCACCGTTGTCTGTCAACCTGACGGCCTGCTTCCTATTGTGAAGATACTCGGAAAAACACCCACCTTCATCAATGTTAAAATGTATTAACTTGGCCAGCAACAATTCAATGTTCAGACTATCAAAGGCCTTAGTCATGTCTATTAAAACAGCAGGGCAAAAGTGACCCTCATCAAATGCTTTAGTAATATCGCTAGTAATTTTCAATAGAGCCGTGGCACAACTATGGTTTGGCTTGAATCCTGATTGAAACTTAGGTATTAAATTTTTATTCTTTATAAATTTTAGAGTTTGGCCTTTGACTATTTTTTCAATAATTTTCGATGCAGCAGGAAGAATACTTATAGGTCTAAGTTCATTAAAACTCGTAGGGTTGTTCACCTTAGGCAAGGGTGTGACAAGAGCCATTCTCCACAGGTCAGGTACAGAGTTTGTCTCTAAAGAACTATTTACAATATGAATTAATGGCTTTAAACAGAGTGGTAAACAAGATTTTATCATTTTAATAGATATACCATCAATTCCTATTGCATCACTTTTAAAACTAAGAATGCAAGCCAATAGTTCCTCTTCTGTTATTAACCTAAGACTAAATGTCTCCCAGTCGGCAGTTGTACTGAGAAAACCATCGATTATCCCTGGTTCAATATCTCTTTTTGGTATACTATCCAAAAAATAGTTGCTTATTAGATTAGGGTCTTTTAAATTATTAGGAATTATTTTTTTACATTTATTAATTACTTTCCAGCTAGACATTTTGTCCCAAATATTCTTACTTTTATTTGGTCCAGCACAACTATCAATTTCCATAGTGAAATAAGCTTTTTTTCCTGCCTTTACTGCAGACGCTACACAGTTTTTAGTAGTCTCTGCTTTCTGGGGACTTTGTTGTCTTAAATTTATGAAAAGCTTTATGTTTAAATTCAATAATCTTTTTTAGGTTATAAGTTAACCAGAGAGGCTTTGGCTTTCTCAGTCTGGTTTTTTTTTTGCAGGGCAATGACAATCAAAAAGGGACAAAATTGTATCATTAAAAATCTGTACTTTAGTATCAATAGTATTACAGCTAAAAAGATTATGCCAGTCTATGCCCTGCAAATCAGCCTGAAACTGGACAGAATGTGTCATTTTCAAGCTTCTACCAACTACAACAGTTCCCTGAAACTTTGGTGTTTCACATTTAAATTTACAATAAACTGCCTCATGATAGGTCTGTATGGGATCACAGGGTAAAATGCCACTATCCAAAATCAATTCTCTTCTATTCACTAAAATAAGGTCTATAAGGTATTCATTATTTGGTGTAACTCTAGTTAGGCTAACGATAATTTGAAATAAGTGTTAATATATCATAGAAAAATGTATACTTAGCGTTACTTTGACTCAGAAAATTAATATTAAAATCCCCGATGCAAACAAAAATATCACAGTGACAAATAAGATCAGAGATCACATCATATAAAAGCATTAATTCAGTGTAAGGAACTGAGGGCGGACGATACACAACCCCAATAACAAAAGACAGTCTGTTGCATCTCAGAATAAGCCACCACTGGTCGGTCCCATTATTGGCATCTGGAACATTAGCTAGTACCGCATTAAGTCTGTCAGCAACATAAATCGCAACGCCGCGCCGCACCAACCAACACGATCTTTTCTGTACGTTTTGAAACCTTGAACTGCATAGTCTTCAGACAAATCGGTTTAAAATGAAAGAAAATAATACTTTAAATATAATATGTTAAAGTTCATAAAATTAAATTATAATACTAAATTGTGTAGCCCCGACAAACCAAAAATATTGTACAAGGAGAATTAAATAAGTGAATCGATAAAAAATCAAAAAAATAAAATTACGCATACTCCAGTAAAATTAATGTCCTTAAATCTAGCCAAAGGTAGTGTTTAAACAATCATAGTAGGCATAGTAAAAATACATAACTCAAAAAAGAAATGTATTATTTAAACGAGAAAAATGTTCAAGGAAGTAAAAAATCAAAAATAGAGAAAAATGTTGAAATGAGTCAAATTTTTAATTTGTTCTTTTTATTTATTTATTTATTTGTTCAACGGATCAGTTGCCCAATATTACAAAATAGAATATCTAAATCTCCGTTCACCTAATCTATAATAAAAATATAAAAAGGTAAATGTAAAATTTTGACTACTAGCTAACTTAAGCTATGATCAATTAACAATCACATTGACATCACTTCAACACTAAACGAAAAAGAAATAAGTACAACACAGTAAAGTAGAAAGGAAAATTGAGATAAGACAAGAGAGACAGTGTCACCGGTGTTGATCATCTAACACAAAATTTAAGGTTTCTTCTAAAGTTGGTGGGCCCATCAAAGCAGTCAACATCAGAGGTATACTGATTAGCCAATCTTGCTACCCTAGGCAAAAAAAGCGTTAAAGGCATAGTTAGTTCTATGTGTTGGGTTATGAAAAGAAACCACTTGTCGAGTTTGTCTCGGCTGGACATGAATGCCAATCCTATTTAGGAGCTGGGGACAATTGCTGCGAGAATGAAGAATGTTGTAAAAGAGTGACAAATCTTTTTGATTTCGTCTCGTGTGCAAAGTTCCATGTGTCCACAGAGTCTTGATAATTAGTTCCAGCTTGGTTTTGCTTAAACAATATTTGTTTTAAGAATTTATGTTGAAATCATTCAATATGTTGGTTGTGTACATCATAAAGAGGAGACCAAATACATGAGCGATATTCCACATGAGGGAGCAATAAAGTAAACGAATAGAATCGATGCTCTGGAAGTCACCAGCACATCTCTTGATGAAGCCCAACATTTGAAAAGCCTTAGAAACTGCCCCAGAAATATGCGGGATAAAACTCAAGCGACTATCAAGTGTAATTCCCAGGTCTCTAATATGAGAAACTGACTCTATAAGGTTATTGTTGATGTAATAGGAGTGGTCAACACTATTCCTGCTTTCACTGAAGCAAATTGAGTAGCATTTTTGGACATTCAAGTCCATACAGTTGTTGTTGCACCAGACAATGTGGATCTAACTTTAAGATATAGTTTTAAGTCGTCTGCAAAGAGAAGGAAGAAACTGTGTTGAAATCAAGGTGATATATCATTTATGTATAAGATGAACAAAAGGGGCCCCAAGTGTGAACCCTGGGACACACCAGACACAACAGGTATCTCAATCGATCGAAAGCCAAGGACTTGAACAACTTGTGTTCTATCAGTCAAATAGGAGTAAAGCCATTGGCCCACCGACCCCAGCCCTCCTCAATTTGTGTCAGTGTACAATGCGTGAACTTGACACCTCTCCTCCAAAGACCGGGACAAAAAATCTGTGAATGCGAGAATATTTAGCTCTGTGGAACGGCCGGCAATGAAATCAATCAGTTGGCCTTGAAGAGAACAAGTGAGAAAATCACACACGAGGCTTTCAAAGATCTTTGGAATGGTACTTAAAATGCTGATAGGTCTGTAATTGTTCACCTGGGAGCTATCTCCTGTTCTGCGAATAGGCATTATATAACTAGTCTTCCAGTAGTTTGGAAAGACTCCTGAATGTAGAGATTGATTTAATATAAGGAAAAGGGGGTGTGCTAATAAAAAGCTGAACTGTTTCAAAAATATGGGAGGTAAACCATCAGGACCTGGACCCTTGCCTGTATCCAGCCCTGGCAGCTCATATCTGATATAGAAATAGTTAAGCTGTTTAGATGTAAATTATTAAATATCACTTCATCGGGTATATGGCATGTTTTCTTGCTATACATTTCTGAAAAGTATTCAGCAACAGACCAACTATCTCCTCCCCAGAGGACCCAGTGACACACAAGTATATTCCATGTTCTATGGTGACACCCTTATAAGAAAGTTAATTAGGAATTTGGATTCTACCTTTTTTGGAGCTTACAAACTTCCAGAATTTTTTAAAGTTAGCGGTAAGGGATATCTCAGTAAGCTGAACATACTCTCGGTAATCCTGCCTCTTTAGGGCCTTACACCCAGCTCTTGCATTACAGAAATTAACATGATCAACATATAAATTTGAGTTAATATACAGCTTATGCAGTTTTTCTTTTCGATAATTAATGATTTCAGTTCATTGGAAAACCAAATGGGAAACTTCTTTGATGAATATCTTTTTAATGGTACAAAACGGTCTATACATAAGTACAATACCTCATAAAAAATGTTAATCATATCATTGAGAACAAATCATCCCAAACAAAACCGGACATAAGCATTGAGACAGCATTATAATCAACTAATTTAAACTCTCTATAAAACCCATTTCCCACGAGTTCTCTGTTTCTCTCACTTGAGGTTAGTTTAAGAGTGAATGACAATGGAGGCTGATACATGTCAACCGGCAGCACAATCTCCTCCTCAGCCAAATAGATCTCAAGGTCCTTATCAGTCACAAGTACCAGGTCCAGCAGAGAAATCGCCTCATTTAATATATGGTTGACTTGACATAAGCTGTGGAGAGAACACATATTTGTCAGCACTTTCAAGGTTTCAACTTCATTGGGTGGAGCAGGAGCCTTTGCTGAGGCAACAGAGCCAAATTCTTCAGTGGACCAAATGCTGTGAGGCAGGTTGAAATCTCTCAATAAACAAATATTACAGTGAAAAAGTTCTTCACAGTGTCCATCCAAGCAATCACTAAAAGTTGCGTAGCTTTCAAAAGAAGCACAAGGTGGAAAGTACCCTGTTCCCAAGATATATTGTTTTTCCCCAGAGCCGATTAAAACAAAGAGCTATTCGAAATGAGGAGCTGAGGGCAAGGATTTACTTTTTATACTCTTGTGTACCGCGATGAGCACACCTCCACCTCTGGAGTATAAGCTGGTTTCGGTTAATTTATTTACAACTTAGTGGAGCTGGACCATCCTAGTAAAATTTGGATATTATTCAACCGATATAATGGATGAAAAAAAAAAGCTTTAGGTGTTGTGCCACTAAGACTTTCAACAATCTATGCTGTGTTACATGTCTAAGTATTTTTCACCGCAGTTGTTTGGAGCGTGATTTCAAAAACTATACCAAATTGGGAGAACATAAAATAGTTTGCTCTGAAGAATGTAGAAAGTCATCAGTCTCCAATAATCTGCAGAAGACACAGTCAAGTAAAGATATTGAACTTTTAGAAAATGAAAATCTTGAACTTAAACGAAAAATTCAAGAATCCGAAGAGAAAGCTGAAATTACAGAGAGAGCACTGTGAAATAATCGAAATGCTGCGAATACAAGTATCTAATCTTAAACGGGATGTAAAGGAGAGGGAGACTTCTCTCAAGAGGGAAATGAAAAATACCCAAGACTTTGAGGATGAGGTGTAAGAGACAAAGAATAGATTGGTCGAGTCCTTGAACAAAAAACGGGAAGAGCTCCTGGAAGTTAGGAATGAACTTAGTGCCAACTCGAATCAAAAATCATCTCTGCAAGAAGAAATTTCGTCTTATACCAAAAAAATTAATACTCTTGAGAATGATATTGCAGAACTCAATAACATCAATAAGAGTATGATAACTTCTATCAGGACGCTTGAGTGCGAAAATCAACTATACTTATCAGAAATCCGCAAACTTAAAGAAGAAACTGAAGCGTTTGGGTCCCGGAACAACCTCATTAAGCCAACTGAAAATCTGGCCCCTGCAGACGCTGTTGGCGATTCTGTTATGGTTGGGACTTGGGCCAGCGGACCAACAGAGTCCGGGGAGCGGCCACGGGAGCAGCCCAAGCGAATGAGGAAAGTGTCAACTGCACCGGATCAGTCTAGGATGCTGATTATTGGCGATGGACATTCCTTCAAGATGCGTACTGCTCTGATGCATCGTTTAGGCCCCAATAACACCAACTATAAAATCGTGAGTATTTTTATGCCAGGGGCATGCATGAACATGATTCTTGATGACATTGAAGCGCTGACATAGGACTTCTCTTACCAGGATTATGTAGTTATAATGGGTGGATCCAACGACTTTAAAAACTCAAGAGTGCCTTCTTTCAGGAATTTGTTGAATAATTTTAAAAAATGTACTCATACAAATTTGTTCATATTTTCTGTGCCATTTGTGGAACAGAGCAGCGTCAATTCGTTTATTTATAAATTTAATAATAAACTAAGTCAATTTGTTTTTAGGATAAGTAAATGTGTTCAGGGTATGTTTTGTTTTTTGGACATCAATTCAAAACACGGTGTTAAATTAGATGTTAATGGTATATGTGCCCATATTGTTGGCATATTAAGTTGCAAGGTTAAAGTAAAGTCAAATCTGGTATTTGTTAAGACTGATGCTTTATATAGCTCTTCATCAAATTTCTCAACTATAGAATCTGATGTACAACCTGAAAATGGTGTAAGTCTGGGCAGAAATTGCTTGTTTCTGACATTGCTCCCGACTCTAACAATGAGAGTAGTTTTCTATAGCTTCACCTCCAACTAAGGAGGTTTTTAACAAAAATAATGACAGTAGGAGTAAGTTATCTGTGTTACTTCTTAATATTCAGTCCTTAAGAGGTAAGTGTGACAATTTACATGTATTCTTGGATCATTGTAATTTTCCTGGTGTAGTTTTGATTACTGAACATTGGTTGAGACCCGGTGAGTGTTTCTCTGTAGCGGAATATACACCGGTCTCTGTTTTTTGTAGGGGGAATTCATTGCATGATGGCACACTGATTTTGACTAGATAGATCCTAAATACAGATTTGTAATCGTAGTTAAGTTTAATGATATACCGAAGGAGTGTTCATTTGAGATTTCAGCCTGTTATTGTAAGAAAAACAATTTGTATATTCTTTGTATTTATCGTTCCCCTTCATCGCATGTAAAAGAATTTTTAGATAAGCTTGACATTGCTTTATCTGGAATTTCATCTGGGTCAAGCATATTACTTTCTGGTGATTTTAACATTAATTTTAGTGATAGAAACTCTGTAAATACCATAATGCTTTCTAATTTACTTGTGTCTTACGGGCTAAAGATGCATGTTGAATCATCGACTCGTATAAGTAAACATACATCAAGTACTCTTGACTATATATGTTCCAATTTTCATAATGTGTCCTGTTCAGTTTTGAGTGCAGGTCTCTCTGATCACGAGGCGGTTGGTTGTACATTCACGGGTTTGACTGAGAGACAAACAGAGTGTAAACGGGGTAGGATCTTTAGCACATCTGCCTTTGATAAGTTTAGTCAACTTGGTCCTGGTGTGAACTGGTTAGGTGTGCGTCTGTCCCCGGAACCAATTACTTCGTTTCATTCCATCTTGCTTGATGTCTTCGACCGAGCCTTTCCATTGCGTTGGATTAAGCACAAAACCAAGAAGCATAAACCGTGGCTTACTCAAGGCTTAAGGCTGTCTGGAGCTAATCTGCGTGCGCTCAACTATATGAAGAAATTCTGTTGCAATGATTACATTGTTGCATACTGTAATAGATACCGCAGAATATATCGGAAACTTATAAAGACTGCTAAGGAGCTTTACTATCAAAGCAGACTTACAAGAGCTAATAACAAGCAGAGGGAGAGCTGGTCTATAATTAATGAACTGCGTGCTAAATCGGGGCACAACAGCGAAAATGTCTACATTGATTCCAATACACTAAACAGCTTTTATTGCACTATAGCTGAGAGCTTGACTCAGAAACTGCCTCCATCGGATGACCCTCTCTCTTACATGACAAATGTGTCTGTGCCACAATCATTCGGTTTCCTTTCCACTCAAGCTGCAGAAGTTAGAGATGCTCTTCTGGGAATTAAGAACAAGAAATCCTGCGAAGAAGATGGAATCTCAGCCGAAGTGCTTTTGAGGTTGCTAGACAATGCTTTGGAGGCTTTAGCATGGGCAATAAATGGCTCCCGGTCCAGAGGAGTGTTTCCTGCTTGTTTCGAGTTCTGTGATAGTTATACCATTGCATAAGGCTGGAGACTTGGAAGAACCATCAAACTATCGCCCCATTTCCCTTTTATCCACCCTGGCAAAGACCATTGAAAAAATTGTAAAGGTAAAAATGTGGAATTACCTTAGGTCACGTGCCCTACTTTCTTCGGATCAATTTGGATTCCAGAGCTCAAAAGGAACCCACGATGCCACCTTCAGCTTTCTGGAGAGATTATATACCTATATGAATCAGGGACAGGCAGTGGCTGCAGTGTTTTGTGACCTTTCCAAGGTGTTTGACTGCGTCGACCATCGGATACTGCTCATGAAGCTTGAAAAATATGGATTTAGAGGCCCTAGTCTTGCTTGGTTCCAATCATACCTTGGAGGTCGTAGTCAGTGAGTGGTTACATGTGATCAGAGGTCGCCATCTTTGAGTGTTACCTGCGGCGTTCCACAGGGATCAGTTTTGCGACCCCTTTTATTTCTGATATATGTCAACGATTTGGTTCAAATTAACATTTCGGGAGAATTTACGCTTTTCGCTGATGATACCTCTGTCATGTGGCATAACGATAATCCCGAACAGCTGAAAAAGAGTTTACCTGCGGACCTTCTTGTAATCAAAAAGTGGTGCGACTCAAACCGTCTTACATTCAACGCCGGAAAGACAAACGTGATGGGATTCAGGTGCGACATGCGGGGGTTGCGACTGGAAAGTGACCCATTAAGGGAGGAGGGAGTGACAAAATTCTTGGGACTGTCCATTGATAGCGATCTTCGTTTTGAGGAGCACATAATACTGTTGAGTAGAAGGCTGTCTTCAGGGTGCTTTGCTATAAGGTCAATCAGGGAAGAACTTGGACAGGCAACAGCTCGAACGGTGTACTTTGGATTATTTGAATCGCATCTCAGATATGGAATTCCTTTTTGGGGTGTAAGCAGCCAATATCTGCTGAATATACTGTTCATTCTGCAAAAAAGGCCATTCGTTTCATCGCTGGCTTAAATCAGAGAGAATCATGTAAGCCTTACTTTATATCACTGAAGATTCTCACACTTACTTCTCTGTTCATTCTGGAGACAACATCTTTGGTCTACAAAAATCAACCATCTACAAGTACCCAGGATAGCGAGGCCCGCCACCAAACTCGCCAGGCTTCAAACCTTCCCCTCTCCCTTCCTCGACCGACTAAGGAACTGACCAAAAGGTCTTTGATATATGAAGGCAAAAAAATGTTTAACCACCTGCCAGTTCATATTAGGGCTAATAATTCAATTAGACTTTGTGTAAGGCATATTATGATATGAGCGGGTTTTACACAGATAGATTGTTGTGATATTTTAATGTTTGCTGCGTGTTATTTATACATATTTATTGGTATTACTTAGGGTATTTTATTATGATGATGACTGAAATAGAAGACAAAATACATGTGAATAGTTCTAATAATATACTGATCATTTTTTTTTTAATTTTTTGTTTGTTTGTTGTATTGTTTTTCAAGTATATGTACTCAAATATTTGTTTTTTAAATTTTTACTTATTAGGAGCCTATTTGCTACTGCTCTGTAATTTTAACCTGTATGATTGATTAGATATAAGTATAGTTGTAGCATATATGCTTTGTCAGTGGAAACTAGTTCCTTGAACAATAAAGCACTTTTGATTGATTGATTGATTGATATCCTTCCTGTAAATTATATAGTCATATAGGCAGCTTTTAAATAGAAATATTAACTAAATACCAAATCTTTGCTTCACTCATACCTTCATAAATAGAAATATTTAAGTAGGGCGAAATTTGAGTACAAAATATCACTATTACATGCATAATAGAACTAAAGACCACAAAACTGATATACCAAATTTTTTTTCTAGAGACCAATCTCAATAATGAGACCGTAGTTATCAAGTTACGCAAACCCCTAAGCCATTTAATAGTTATTATTGTAAAACGTTTAGCATATGAAAAATTGTTACACATTTCGCAAAGTGTTAAGCCATGTTTTAATTTAGCCACCACGTGCTGTGGAAGCTAGGACAAATTTCTTAGCAATTAAATAATTTACATTAAGCATGTAGAATTACCTTGGGAATTACCTGAAGTCTTAATAAGTAAAGTTGACCATATATTAGAAATGTGAGAAATTCATTCTCTACTACTTATTCCAAATGCTTTTCAAGGTACCATAACACTACCGCAACTAGTGTACTCTAATGTAGGTATATCACTTTGAACTCCGCCAAAGAATATTTTCGTAGTAGAATTTTCTTTGACTCCGCTTAGTTAATTCAGTGGCTTACTAAATTATTCACAATTTTCAATCAATATATCTACTTAAATGCTTGGCTACCTACTAATAATAAATAAATAGATTTCGCTTTGCTTATTTGTCCAAAGACACAAATGCCGCTCAGCTCAGTATTAACCTACTAAATTCAAATAGTTATATAAGTAAATAAATTGATTAGTGACTATTGCCTACTAATAATAAATACCTTTACATCCTTTAGGTCTATTTTTAAAAATAAGTTATCTTTATTTTGGGCCCAGTATACAAATGGGCTAAAACTTAAACCAGTCATTGTAAATTCCATATACGTATTTGAACATAAATAGATAATATATCACATAATTATATGCACGATTATACATTCACAAGTAAGTAATTAGCTGACCCCATTATTTGCATTTACTTTTTTTAGTTTTTTTTAAGTGAAATGTAAATCTAAACGTAAACAGTTTTTGATAAACAAATTTAATTAAACGGTAGTTGCTCATGTACTACCCAGCCGTATTCGTAATTTAAGAAATATTTTACGACCCGTCCGGAAGCAGTTCAAGTTTTGAAAATTCTTTAAGATTACAAAATATTAGATTGGTATTCTAGTTGATTTTCAAAGAATAAATTATGACTTAATGCGTATCTTTCTTTGCTTATGAATTTTATGAAAACTGCCCTGTATTGGTCGTGTTCAACATCCTGCTTTGAGAAAAGCGCTGGAAAAAAGCGCTTATTCAGGGGCAAATGCAAATCTAATTTGTTGACCATCTAAAAATCATGTTGACCAGTCCCTTTTGCAGAAGCAGAAGGTATGGCGACCAAATTTCCTACATAGATGCTACCATTGATGCTACTCGATAAGATGCTTCTGCTAATCTGCTACCACCCTAACTACCCCCCAACCCCCGCCGGAATTCCACTTCCCTCTTGCACATTTTAATAAAAACGTGTTGACGAAGTGTAATTCTGGAGGGGGTTGGGGGTAGTTAGGGGTGGTAGCAGTGTTGCCATTCGTAGCGACTTGTCGCGAAAATAGCGACTTTTTGATGACTGTGAGACATAGCGGCGATTTACAAAAACAAGCCTATTTGTAGCGACTTTTTCGAATTTTGAATTAGGTTAGGAAGTTTTGTTAATCACTGTTTTGCGATTTGGAATAATCGTACTTATCTTGATATTCAAATTATAATTGAGGACCGGGAGCCACTGTCATGTCTGCTCTATCGGCTCGGCTCGGATTAGATCGCATCAGTTGTGGTCCGGGGTCCGGGACTTCCCCGAAATCGATCGTTCTGGTCAAAACCTTTTGTTTTTATTCCATGTTTCATAATTTGTGTGTTCGTCTGCCTAAACGCAATTTAGTGCATTTACCTTCTGCTATAGGCAGTATACTCTATACCAACTGCTAATCAATCTTTAACTAATACATGATAATCAAAATACAACAATGATTGGTTTTATATTTTGTCCAACGTTTTTCTTATTGGGTAGTGACTAATTAAATTAGTTTTTGATGTGTTGTGTGTTATGTTGTTAGTTTTAGTGAAAACACTATTTTGTTTCTCCTACGTTTTTATTAACTATTTTTCCCTTCCAAGTTTATGCAGCAAAATAAAAAATCCAATTCTGTAAAAAACACCTTTTTTTTTTTTTTTTTTTAGGCTACTAGGATACTTAGGATAGCGACAAAGTAGCGACAAAGTAGCGACCAGGTTGTAGCGATTTTTGGCTTTGCCGCTCTGGCAACACTGGGTGGTAGTAGAAGCGTCTTATCGAGTAGCATCATCGTACTCGCGGATGCTGTGACAGTATCGCTACATTCCATGCCATATTTCACTTGTCGAATGGCCCTCCGCTCGCTACCGCTCGCTACGGGGGCTCAAGAAAAGGAAACTAACCAGGTGCTAACCCAATCTAACCCAAGACATACCCAAAAACAAGAAAAAAACAGTTTAGAAATATAACCTTTAAAAAAAAATTAAAACAGCGATGGGGTTTGAACTCGAGTCGCCGAAGTGAAGGCTAATCGTGCAAACCCCTAGACCACCAGGGCACATACAAACGATTGGTTGCATCACGAAGACATGACGCGCAGGTGCGCGCGCACGAATGGAATGTAGCGATACTGTCACAGCATCCGCGACTCATCATCGTGGGCAATTTGGTGGCTCTTGGAACTTGGAAAAGGGTCGGTCAGCAGCTTTTTTCGATGGTCAACAAATTAGGCAGACCCCTTATTCAGCAATGTTAGTGGTCTCCATCCTACCTCAATCACTGCTTCTAGCTCCTACCGAATTGTGAATGTGAACGTTGTAATTTGAAATTTAAAGAGAGTTTTGTAGGATTGTCCACAAAAGGTCAAAAGGAAAACATCTTTCCATTTATCCGTCTAGTAGATATATCATGTAACCGTGACTCGTAACTGTAGACACCAAATGTCAACGTCAGTTCTAAATTCTAACCTAATTCCGGTTTTGTATTTTACTATTTTGTTGTTTTGTATTTTGCTTTTTGCTTGGCAAATTGTTGAAATTTCATGCAAAAATGGCTTTTTCCTTATGGAACTTATTTGAAGCTACTATTTTATGTCTTAATGCTATCTGCATTTTAAATGAAGATCGATTTTTAAATAAAAGTAAGTATGTTTAGGAACATTCCAGTATATTAGTAGCTTTACTTGATTCACCACACCACAAGTCATTTTTTTAGCCTGAGATTAACAAACTAATCTTTCTCATGAAGAGACAAAAACACAACTAAGCCGTCTGGACCATCTGTAATGTGATGGATCCCTTGATGGATCCTATTTGTTAAAAAAAATCGAACTCGTGTTTTTGCAACAATACCTCATTTGTTTGCATGATCTTGTGGGCAAATATTGTATATCATTCTTAGATCTACAAATATTAGCATATAACTGAAATCTTATTAATATTTTGTCTATTTTGCAGTTGGCTGGGGTTCTAGAAATTCAAATGTTCAAGGATTTGGTGAGAATCCATCTACTAAATCGCAAATATTTAATTTATTGCATTCAATCCGTACTGTAGCTCGTGGTAAGAATTTAACATTATTTAGAATATGTACCTTGTAAGTTAACTAATCATTTAATACTCAGATAGCAGTAGAATGTGCGAACGGGTTCAAAGCTCTACTCTAGATGGTGGTCAGAAATTGTTGTATGCCTATTTCAATTGGTCGCTAAATTTGTATGCTTTTAACAACTAGATTTTTAAATTCCTTATACATAGTGCTTTTTGTAAAGGGGGTTTATGTAGAGAGCTAACAGTTCTACATTTTGGCGAAACTTAAGAATCCTTATAAAAATATGCTATTTCCTGAATATAATTTAAGACATTTCAATGGGGAACTTGCATAAAAATTAAATTTGAAAAATATTTAATAACATAATTTAATACTATTAAAAGAACCACAGTTCACAAAAAACTATTTTTTTTTATTTCTGTAT
Source organism: Pissodes strobi (assembly GCA_016904865.1). Taxonomy (NCBI): domain Eukaryota; kingdom Metazoa; phylum Arthropoda; class Insecta; order Coleoptera; family Curculionidae; genus Pissodes; species Pissodes strobi. The sequence continues at coordinate 320,291 of MU182433.1, read as the reverse complement.
AATAAATATAAGCAATTAAAAACTGCATAATTCAAATTATTGTTGTAACGGCTGTGACGTCAAGTAGCTCGTTTGTCGTCCCGCTTGACGGACGGCAGAGCAGGGAACGTCTTAGCTTCCATTATTATTATTAATATTAAAGCACAGATTAAAGTACAAATCATCACGAATTATAACAAACACCCTGGTAATTCAACGACACGCAGTAATAAACGTAAATATTTTAATACTTGTGGCTGCCGATGCCATACTGCCTTGACTGACATTTTAAGATAATATGTCAATGACTGTTTTCCGATCGAACGAGCGGTGTGACGTCACGTGTCCAGTGGCGGCTCGCGGCTTTAAAAGTGGGGAAGAGCTACCGACATTGATAGAAGGAACAGCGCGAAAAATGTCCCCTAATAAACTCGCAATAAACGAAACAACGTGCTTTCGCGTTGATCTGAGAAAGGAAGTGCTACACGCCAGCTCTTCCAATCATTGCAAACTGAACAAATGTACGACCATTACGACGTCATCGTTGTCATGGCAACCAACTAGTTGCGCTTATACTTTTGATGACTCGACGGCTCTCGAGCGATACCTCTTCCTTAAAGGTCTACACAAATGATAATGAGATTGTCACTGCTATCGGCGCGTACGCGAAAAGAAATAGACATTTTCATGTGGGTTCGCCTCTGTTTTATTCGATAGTGGTGTTAATGGGCAATGTGCAATTGGCGAGATTCTTGTTCTTGTTTCATGAAGCTTTGATTTTAATATCTGAAAATAATTGAATTATTAGTTATTAGGGGGCTAACGGGAAACAGATTATTCCCAAACTAAGAAAATTTTATCATTTAATCTTAAAATATATTATTTTACTGATGAATGAATTAATTGTATTTTTTTAAATTACATTTTCTTGAGGAAGTGGCACTTCCCCTACTTCCGCTGAATAGCCGCCACTGCACGTGTCGTTTAAAATGAGTAGCTTGCGGTCACAACTTTAATTGTTTATTGCAAATTAAATATGGCGATTTAAGGGCTGATATTTGATGTGTGCTGTCTCTATAGGTAGGCAAATATATTAAAGAAATAAAAAAAAATGTTCAAGTTCCCTATTGGATGTTTAAACAGTGTATAGTATGTATAGTAATGATACCTATACTTATAATGAGAATGGGAAGTATATCACCTCTACTATCTGTACAGTTTAAAACAAATGTTTGGGCTATAAGTAAAAAACACTCAAAATTCTTCTTTCTTACCATTACCAAGAATTGGGAGTTTTAACAAAATTATAGTTTGAAGAAGGCATGAAGAAAATATTCAGACGTATGCAGAGTTTTACCCCTTATGGGACGTACAGTCCACTGTTATTAAAAATACTATGGCCCCAGTTATAAAAGGGTGCATTTATGCAGAAGTTTTTTTTGTATGCTTAAGGATTATAACAACTGTTTATGTTTTATTAACAACTCTGCTTTCTGATTTGAACAGTTTTTATATTAATTAATTTTTTTTTTTTTAGTGCCGCTGATCTTGCTGAATGTATTAACGATAGCACTGAAGTTAATACTTGGATGATTGTTAATATATTAGGTTTAGCATGTAAATGTAAATTTATATTTTTTACAAATGTATTAATAATTGGTGTTTATAATAGGAATTATGTTATAAAATTTTTAAATTTTTTGATTATCTTGTCCTTACTTTGGCTTGCCTCAATCGGAATTAACCATTTTTTGCCGACTGCGTTAATAACATATTTTAGCACAAACATTTTATATATCATTTTAAAGACATGATCTATTCTAAGTGAAATCGTTTGAGAAATATACAAAAGTGGCCTCCATAGAGTGTTGCCAATTCTGGCTATATAAGGGTTTTAATCGAAATTTGTAGTGTTCGTTTGGCTTAATAAAAACATCCAATTTAGCGTCAAATTGTCGATTCAATGCTAGACATTAATAAAGCTTTTGATAGTGTATGACATATAGGATTACTGTACAAACTGCATAGACTCAACTGCCCTAAATATCTAATATGTATGGTCAAGGAGTTCATTACCAGAGGACTCTCAGAGTCCAAGTGAATAACATCCTCTGATCAATTCAGCCCTGAGCAAGGTGTTCCACAAGGATCTCCCTTATCCCCTTTTTTATATAATCTGTATTGAAATGAAATGTTTATTACCATTTACAAAAATATATAATTTCAGATATGATAATCTAATATAAACCAAAATTAATAACTAGATTAAAAAAAAAATAAAATTTCTTAGTCACTAACATTACAATTTCTGTTTAGCCTTATTCCTAAAACAATTTAGGGTTGTAGAAAAAAAATCAATATTTATAGCATTGCCAATATTGCCATTCTCACACATTCTTCTTATTGGTCTATTCAAACCATAATTACTATTCTGATACTCCAGATAAAATCCATCTTTGCATCGAGTATCTCTCTGTGGAAGCTTGAATGGAATTCTCTCAATGAGATGAGAACAGTCAATAATTCCATTAACAATCTTAAAGAGAAACACAATGTCTAATGTTTTGCGTCTATCTTCTAAAGAAGGTAAAGCAAGCAATCGTTGAATATCTGCATAAATGATTTCTTCAGATGGAATTTTAAGTTTATAGCCAATGAACCGCAAAAACTTTCTTTGAACCTTCTCTAAACTATCAACTAAGCCAAACTATATCAATATGACGCTTATAAAATGGACACCATACACCACTTGCATATTCTAAAATAGACCTAACTAAAGAACAGTAAACATTTTTAAAACAGTTAATATCATTAAAATCACGCAAAGTACGCTTTAAAAATCCAAGAAGCTTTAATGCTTTACTACATATATAGCATAATGATATCTAAAACTTAACTCAGTGTCAAATATTACCCCTAAATATCTAAAAGTATCTAATTATTCTAGCAAATTATCGTTCAAGCTATAAGGATATAAAACTGGTCTTGTTGTTTTGTGAAAACGCATAATTTTACAATTATCCAAATTTAATAAGAGTCCATTCTCCAAACACCACCTTGACAAGTTATCGAGATCAATTTGCAACAAAGCACAGAGTCAGTGACATCCCTTATAGTTCTATAAACCTTTAAATCATCAGCATACAGTAATACTTTGCTGCTGCTCAAAAAATTTGGGATATCATTTATAAAACAATTAAAAAGTATTGGAGAAATATGTCCACCTTGAGGTACACCCGATTTAACATTAACAATGATCTCATCTGATAAAATTTTTTTAACTTTTACACTTTGCCTCCTGTCCGTAAGGTAACTCTCAAACCAAGAAAGCAATGGTCCATAGAACGCCAAAGACCCAAGTTTAGAAATTAGGACTCTCTGATCAACCCTATCGAATGCTTTGGAAAAATCAGTATAGGTTACATCAGCCTGAGATCTATCTCCAAAAGCATCCAACACAGATTCCTCCAGGACCATCAAATTCGAGGCTGTAGACCTACCAGACATGAATCCATGTTGTTCTGGATTAGTTATATTTTTAAGAGGAAAGTATATTTTCTTTGAGACAAGAGATTGAGAAATTTTTGCAAAAATAGAAATTTTAGAGATGGGGCGATAGTTTTCAATGGACATTCTTACTCCACTCTTAAAAATAGGGGCAACATATGCTTTCTTCCACTCCTCGGGGAACACACCAATTGAAAAAGACAAATTAAAAATCCTAAACAGTACTGGAGACAAGACAAAACGACAGTTATAGATAAAATATGGTGAAATATTGTCAGGACCACTACTATGCCTAAAGTTTAAAGAATCCAATTTGGTAAATATATCAATTAAGCTAATATCACAGTTGTTCAGACTTAAATTATTAGTGTGCAAATTGAATTTGGCATTTTATTACAGCTGTTACTCACATAGGCTTTAGAGAAATATTCTTTAAAACGATTACTTATTTCTTTGGGATTCTCTGACTCAATATGTCATTATTGGATAAGTCATAATGTTTGTATTTACTATGTACATATCTCCAAAATTGTGTTGAGTTAGTCACTGAACTTTCTAGTTCTCTAACAGTGTCCCTACGACACTTTTCAGCCAGTAGCTTACATTCCTTGCTAATGTCTGAAAAAGTCTGATAATCCGTAGCATTACATGACTGTTTGAACTCTCTATGAGAGTCATGGTATATTCAACTACAGGGAAAGGGACAACAACCCACTCCGTAGCTACAACCTACAGTTTGCAGATGACACAGCACTTATTTCCCACAGCAAATCCTTACAGTTCAGTATAGATGCTCTACAAGAACTTTCTGATTTGATTGGATTATGGTTTAGACACTGCAGACTAAAAGCAAACTCACTAAAGTGTCAATTGATTATTTTCAACCATCGACTCCACGATCTGAGTCCTACAATACAGATCAGTAACCAGACCGTAAAACCCAAGGATTTTGTGAGATACCTCGGAATCATTATTGACTACAAACTGAACTTCAATATGCACTCCATGGCCATGAAACAAAGAGCCAAGCACTTTAGATCTCTCAGACAAGCAAACCAGGGAATATCCATAAGAACTGCAAGCTTAAGCTTCATTTATAAGAGCATATGTAGACCAATATTAGAATATATGCATCCAATATTCATGTGCTGCCGAAATCCAGCTATCAAAAACCTCAATTCAGCTGAAACAATTTCCCTACGAACTATTACCAAAATCCGACATCCAGCAAATCCCCTACACAATTCATCAAATACCTTTTTATATGAATCCACTGGAATCACTCCTATACAAGAAAGAATAAAAACCCTTACCATCAATTTTACAAATAAACCACAGACATCTGCTCTTATTAGAGACCTAATAATAGAAAGAGAGGAAAACCAAGGCAGACGTGCAAGACATTATCCCAGAAAAATCCTTTGGGAAATTCTATCCAACATGAAGAATGACTAGCTTAAGTGAAAACTGATTTATGATATGTTTTATGCCAATATTATTCATCTACCTATTTGTTTATCTTCCGATTTTTTTTTATATACCGATCTAATATTTAATCTTTTATCCTAAATAATGAGATCTGATTTAAAATCATTGTTAAATTTCACTGGCTGAAGGACCCTGGTCCATGGCCTTTTGATGATTGTATTTATGTCATTAACATGGGCGTAGACAGGGGGTGGGGGGCATTTAATCAACTGATTTTTCAACATATAATCCTTGTTTTTTTAAGGATTTTAAATACTTTTAGGTAAAAATTTGGCGTGACACCCCCAAAATTTTCGGCTTAGCTTCCGCCTACAGGTATTACTGAGGCCTTATCTCCGGTTCGCCCCCCTGAGAAAAAATCCTGTCTACGCCCATGGTCATTAATAAAGCACGTTTACTACTACTACTGTCGATTCAAGGAGGTCTGGGAATATGGACATATTTAGAATTATAAGAAGTTTTTGAATAGTCAATCAATCAATCAATATTTTATTCATGTCATTACAGAAATGTTTACATACGTCAAATTAAAATAGACTTATTACAATTATCATTAAAAATTACACTGTCAGTTTCTTATCATAAAATAACACTAGCAATATATGTATATACTATTAAACACAATTAAGATTTACATTTAGTAACATAATATATACTAATAAGCACAATTAAAACTTACATGTAGAAACATACTGTTAAAATTTGTTAAAACTGATGGCTCAGATATTCCTGTATTGAGCAAAAAGTGTTCTGAAGTAACAAATGTTTGATTCTGTCTTTAAACTTGTTATACGGAAGGTTTCTTATATCATGAGGTAATACATTTAAAAAATGTATTGACCAAAACCCTGGGCCATCCAAGGTTTGATTAAAACCACATGATTATAGCACATCTTGGGAAGAATTCTATCACCCCCGATTAAAGTGTTGTACTTAATTGATAATATTCGTTTCTTGTAAGGTCAAGTTTCTGATGACCTGAAGGATCGAAAACTATAATAAATAAGTATTATTAAATAGATTGTGACAATGCTAAAATAATCATCCAAACGAGCCAAAAAAAAGATGAATATAAATCTACCTCATTAGCAGCAATCATCTCGTGTCGACTTCGCAGTGAAAAAAAAAACCGGATTTGACCATTTTAGACACGTGCCGTTTTCTATACTTAACTACAAGGCCCATTGAATTTTTGTGTAATCAGTTTTTTGGTCAATGGCTTGTGGTTGATGTGTAATATATATTCTTAGAGAATAATGCACAAACACCGCGCTTAGATTAAATGTACTTTCATTCAGATGCATTAATTTCCGAAGGTCGCTCTACATTCTATAAATTTACAAGAAATTAATACCTCCGTATTTTTAGTTCTATTCTAACGAACTTATTAAACAAATTTTTATTCGCCTACATACCTACTTAATACAGGCGATTGTACAAATATTTCAAAGATATGCTTAATATAGTGACAATTATCTATGTTAATAGCTAAAGTAGCGTTATTATGACGAAATTCTTGAAATGTTTTGTGAAGGGAGAACATGAAGAACCGTAAATTAACAATCTTTTGAGATTGTAACGGTATCTTATGTTAAAGGAGACACCTACTATAACTATGGTTTTTCAATACTCATTGATAATTAGTTGCAAAATAGGACATACCGTAGGGGAGTTGGGGGCATAATGACATAGGCGGGGCATAATGAATTGTCTTGTCCTATAACAAATTTAGTAGTACTTAGTATAAGGACTTTTTTCTCTGTCTTACCGAAAAGGGATACCCCCTTTTTCTTGGAAAGTGGCTAGAGTGCAACCTGTTCCAAAAAAGGCAAGAAAACCACGCCCTCAAACTATCGCCCAATTTCTTTGCTTCCCATAATCTCCAAAATCATGGAACGTGTGGTCAATCAGCAACTACTCAAGAACAACAAAATAATCAGCGATAATCAATATGGCTTTCGCAAAGAGAGATCGACAGGAGATATATTGGCCTATGTCACTCATATATTATGCAGTAGGGCAATTGAGAACTACGGAGAGTCTCGAGCGATTGCATTGGATATTTCGAAGGCATTCGACTGAGTTTGGCATGACGGATTGCTCAACAAACTGCCGTCCTTCGGACTGCCAGCCTCTCTCTGCAGCTGGTCTATGTCACTCATATATTATGGAGTAGGACAATTGAGAACTACGGAGAGTCTCGAGCGATTGCATTGGATATTTCGAAAGCATTCGACTGAGTTTGGCAGCCTCTCTCTGCAACTGGCTTGCCAGTTTCCTTAAGAACCGATATCTGCACGTTGCAGTTGATCGACACATCTCAGACACATTCACCATTAATGCGGGCGTGCTTCAGGGCGCAATACTTTCACCAACTCTGTTCCTCATCTATATTAATGACCTGCTGACCGAAACGAATAATCCTGTTTACAGTTTTGTAGATGACAGTACCGTTGTCTCCCAATTTAGATCAGAAAAACCTTTACCAGCGACTAAGTCTTATCACGGCAGACAGGAGCAGATTACAGCAATTAATCAAGACCTGGATAAAGTTCAAACTTGAGGCGACAGAAATTTGGTTCAGTTCAATGCAGCAAAGACCCAAGCAGTCACGTTTATTAAGAGGGCCAATACGGCGGGTCCTGGCATCATTATGGTAGGATCGACCATTCCTTCATTGTCGTCAATCTAACTATTGGGTGTCTCGGTCAACAGCAAAATGTCCTGGCATAACCACGTTGCTAACATCGCAAACTCAGCCTCCCAGAAGCTTAGTGCGCTATTTCACAACAAAAACTGTATACACCGCAGCAGTGGCTCTTGCTCTACAAAGCGCAAATAAGACCGTGCTTAGAATATGGCTCACACATCTGGGGTGCTGCACCAAAGCATACCCTAAAGCTGCTGGATTCCATTCAGGAGAGAGCTATGCGTCTTATCGGACTAACCCAAATTAACCCAGAATCTGGATAGTCTGGAACACCGCAGACATGTGGCCGAGATGTCCCTGTTTTACGGATACTTTCACGGCATATATGTCCTGCAATGCCTGTCAGACAGTCACGATAGACGGCAAGAGCGCACCAGTTCGTTGTACAACTGGATCACCGCTTTACAAAAACTCCTTTGTCTGGCGCATTGCATCACTATGGAACTCACTCCCAGGACATTTGTTTCCCCTTAATTACAACCTACAACTCTTCAAGATCCGTGTCAATAAACATCTTCGCACACACACCGCTCGTCGAGCGCCATAGGATCTCCCTTTAGTGTGTGTGCCACTGCCATAAAAATAGTCTCAGTTTAAGTAATAATGTTCAGGAGTTAGCAACACTGCACTGGCTCTAATAGGGATAGACATGACGGATTTATTGTGTTGTTTGTGGATGCCGAGCCTTGACCTCCAATGTAAGTAACACTTTTCTTATATTCATTTTTACTATAGTTTGGAGACATTGCCTTGATCGCACAATCATACACTATATCTCAGTTTCACATATTTGAAAGGTAATTGCAGCTGAAGTGTATCTGTAAAAATATATTACGAAATTACGACGGGCAAAACGACATAATAATGGCTGGTAAAATAAATTAGTAAGTATATCATTTTGCCCGCCTGTTTTGTTCAGTGTTTTATAACGGATTATTTTTTTAGATGGTTTATTGGTATAAAAGCAAGACAAATAGAATAGCCTGGAATGTTGTCAATATGGAGAGATCTATACAAGCTGCCCGCAAGACGAAATGGCTGATTAAAAGTAAGCAAGTGTTTCAATGTAGTCACAGCAATTCTACGTCGTCGACCTCTTGGGAAAAAGCGTTAGTTCTTTTCAATCTGCATTAGATAGAAATGTATGTGAATCATACCTATGCTGGACTTAGAATCATGATTTTTAGTACTAACGAAAACGGATGTGCGAGAGCTGACATGAAGTTGCCGAACGAATGAAGATTTTTTTTTTATGGCAGTGGCACACACACTAAAGGGAGATCCTATGACGCTCGACGAGCGGTGTGTGTGCGAAGATGTTGATTGACACGGTTCTTGAATAGTTGTAGGTTGTAATTAGTGGGAAACAGATGTCCTGGAAGTGAGTTCCACAGTGATGCAGTGCGCCAGACAGAGGAGTTCTGGTAAAGCGATGTTCTAGGTGTTTCTAGTTGTACGACGAACTGGTGCGCTCCTGCCGTCTGTCGGGACTGTCTGACAGGAGTTGCCAGGGGCGGGATTATGCGGGCCAAATTCTGGGAACATCGGCCGTGAAAGTATCTGTAAAACAGAGACATCTCGGCCACATGTCTGCGATGTTCCAGACTATCCAGATTCCGGGTCAACTCCGGATCGCCGACGAGACGCACAGCCCTCTTCTGAATGGAATCCAGCAGCTTTAGGGTACGCTTTGGTGCGGCACCCCAGATATGTGAGCAATATTCTAAGCACGGTCTTATTTGCGCTTTGTACAGCAAGAGCAACTGCTGCGGTGTATAGAGTTTTTTGTTGCGAAATAGCGCACCAAGCTTCTGGGAGGCTGATTTTGCGATGTTAGCAACATGGTCATGCCATGAGATATTGCTGTTGACCGAGACACCGAGCAGCCCGATTGACGAGGATGAAGGAATGGTCGATCCTGCCATAATGATGTCAGGGCCCGCTGTATTGGCCCTCTTAGTAAACGTTGCTGCTTGGGTCTTTGCTGCATTGAACTGGACCAAATTTCGGTCGCCCCAAGTTTGAACTTTCTCCAGGTCTTGATTAATTGCTGTAATCTGCGCCTGTCTGCGGTGATGAGTCTCAGTCGCTGGTAAGGGTTTTTCTGATCTAAAGTGGGAGACAAGGGTACTGTCATCTGCAAAACTGTAAACAGGATTATTCGTTTCGATCAGCAGGTCATTAATATAGATGAGGAACAGAGTTGGTGAAAGTATTGCGCCCTGAGGCACGCCCGCGTTGATGGTGAATGTGTCCGAGATATGTCCATCGACTGCAACGTGTAGGGATCGGTTCTTAAGGAAACTGGCCAGCCAGCTGCAGAGAGAGGCGGGCAGTCCCAAGGACGGCAGTTTGTTGAGCAGTCCGTCATGCCAAACTCTGTCGAATGCCTTTGAAATATCCAACGCAATCGCTCGAGACTCTCCGTAGTTTTCAATTGCCCTGCTCCATATATGAGTGACATAGGCCAATATATCTCCTGTCGATCTCTCTTTGCGAGAGCCGTATTGATTATCGCTGATTATTCTGTTGATCTCGAGGTACTTGAGTAGTTGCTGGTTGACTACGCGTTCCATGACTGGAGATTATTGGAAGCAAGGCAATTGGGCGATAGTTTGAGGCCGTGGTTTTCTTGCCTTTTTTTGGAACAGGTTGCACTCGAGCGACTTTCCAAGAGGATGGGTAAATCCCTTTTCTGTAAGAAAGAGAAAAAAGCCTGAAAAAAACGGGTGTTAGTTCGTGGGCGCAGTTCTTTAGCACGATGGCAGGTATTCCGTCCGGTCCTGATGCCTTTTGCGTATCTAGTTCTTTAAGGATTTTGCGAATATCACGGTGAGAAAACTTGACTTCTGCCATGGTTGATGTTCGGTATAGTGGGGAGAGGCTTGCCTTGGGGCACGTCTAAGGTAGAGTGCGATGAAAACATTTTGACGAGCATGTTTGCTTTTTCCTTGGCTGTAGTCGCCGTGATGCCACGTTCGTCCGTCAAAGGTGGGAGAGACGTTTTTGTAAAGTTGTTACTTACTGTCTTTGCTACCGACCAGAAATTCCTGTATCCACTGGGGCATTGCAAAAGTTTATTCCTGATCCTTTGATTGTGTTTGTCTTTAGTTTCGTCGATCACACGTCGATCACTCGTTTCTCGCTTCGATAAAATAATCGCGATTTTCAGCGGTCTGATTTTGCTGCCAGTACTTATAGGCTTGCTGTTTCCTTCCTACAGCTCTTTCGCATCTTTTGTCGAACCAGGGCTTTCCTTTTGATGGTAACTTGATGGAATTTGGGATGTATGCTTCCATTCCTGAGGAGATTACTTGCATGATCTCTTCGCAGCAGTCTGACGGGTCGTCAGTGGCAAACCAGGCGTCGAGCCAAGGAAAATCTAGGTAGAACTGCCTTAGATCGTCCCAGTTTGCAGAATTGTAATGCCAGATTTTGCGAGGCAATGGTGGATCCTTCTGTATGGGTGGCAATTCACAAACCGTTGTAATAAGTTTGTGGTCGGAGGTACCTAATGGCGGACCAACTGTAACCTTGTACTGGTCAGGATTGGTGGTCAGAAAAAGATCCAGGAGGGCGGCGAATTCGCCCCTCTCTGCGATTCGAGTTGGTTCGTCTACAAGTTGAGTAAGCCCGCAGCTGATGGCAAATGCTTCAGCTTCTCTACCTTTGTTGTCGGTCTTGTTGTGATGTTTGAGCCAGTTGGTGTTGTGGGCGTTGAAGTCTCCCAGAACGATTATTTCTGAACTGGGGTGATCGACCTGTATTGAGTCAAAAGTGGTAGCTAATGTTGAAAAAAAGCTTTGGTAGGCTCTATCTCTCGGAGGGCGATAGAGACAACATATAAACTTGGTTAATCCCTTGGCGGTGAACTTGAGCCACATGACGTCAAGGTTGTTCGGTTCGAGTGTTTCCTCGCGGTGACATGAAAGGTCGCTTCGGACAAAAAGGCATATTCCGAACTTATATCTAAATCGGGTATGTTAGTCGTAACCAGGATAGAGGTAGTTCACTGTTGTTGTTGTAGAACATACTTGTGTTTCTGTAAGGGCTAATATGTGTGGTCTATTTGCTTGTAGATGTTGGTGTACCGAATTTATGTTTGTATTTAGGCCTCTTATGTTGCAGAAATCCATTCTAAATTGGTTCGGTATCTTTGCTGTCTGTGAAATGCGGAATGAAGGGCTCCCAGGGCCACCCAGCGCCCGGAGATCCGAATGGCCGGGGAGTTTACTTCCGGAATATTTTGATCCTGGAAGCACCATCATGTCCATATATTCCTACTGTGAAACCCGAGACCACCAGCGCGGAAGCGGAACGTGATTTGGGAAAACCACTTAGCGCCTCCCAATTCTGGTGGGGTGGTCTTTCACCGGACGATGTGAGTAGGCTTATGCATCTACCACCTAGGGCCGCTTCCACTCGAAGCATCGGCCTCAGACTCATTCCTTTGGCGGACCCTAGTCTGACAGGGGTAAAAATGGCGTTTGTTGGATCACTCCCCAGTGATCAGCTCCAGACTTTGTACTTTGGTGTTCTCCAGCCTGGAGGAGGACGATGGGATTTGATGGGCCACATCCCGTGGCAACTCGGAATGGTGGGGGCGTCACTCCCCGTAATCAAACTGCTCTCACCAGTTTGACGTTCCTGCCAGCCAATACAATGCAGCCCCTCTTGTCACAAACTGTCATTGATCGGCCCCAGACTTTGTACTTCGGTGTTCTCCAGCCTGGGGGAGGACGATGGGATTTGATGGGCCATATCCCATGGCAACTCGGAATGGCGGGGGCGTCACTCCCCGAAATCAAACTCCTCTCACCAGTTTGACGTTCCTGCCAGCCAATACAATGCAGCCCCTCTTGTCACAAACTGTCAGTGATCGGCTCCAGACTTTGTACTTTGGTGTTCTCCAGCCTGGGGGAGGACGATGGGATTTGATGGGCCATATCCCATGGCAACTCGGAATGGCAGGGGCGTCACTCCCCGTAATCAAACTCCTCTCACCGTTTTGACGTTCCTGCCAGCCAATACAATGCTGCCCCTCTTGTCACAAACTATCATTGATCAGCTCCAGACTTTGTACTTTGGTGTTCTCTAGCCTGGGGGAGGACGATGGGACTTGATGCGCCACATCCCATGGCAACTCGGAATGGCGGGGGCGTCACTCCCCGTAATCAAACTCCTCTCACCAGTCTGACGTTCCTGCCAGCCAATACAATGCAGCCCCTCTTGTCACAAACTGTCATTGATCAGCCCCAGACTTTGTACTTTGGTGCTCTCCAGCCTGGGGGAGGACGATGGGATTTGATGCGCCACATCCCATGGCAACTCGGAATGGCGGGGGCGTCACTCCCCGTAATCAAACTCCTCTCACCAGTTTGA
>MU182433.1:263177-287225 GCA_016904865.1 Pissodes strobi | reverse complement strand
AGAAAAGTGCTGCTCGTAGCGCCCTCTATCCGATAGAAGAAAAATGAGCCCAGATTATTATTTCCCGCCCCAAAAAACCCCCCTACACCAAATTTTAACCCAATGCTCCGTAAACTTTTGAAAATATCTAAAAAACTCGAAATAATTTTTTTAACTTTGACACCCTGTATCTCTCTTAATATAAATTTTCGGATTATAAAAATTGCGCTAAATCGTTATGTTTTGAAGTGAATAATTTACTGCTGCTCTGTGTCCCATTACTTAAGGACCACCCTGTATATATATGTATATATATAAATATATACACTCATAAATTAATGTAATTTTGACTTACGTAAATAATCCTAATAACAAACACATTCACTAAGAATTTCTGTTCTTAATTTTGTTCATTAATTCTCTCGAAATATGTTCAATATATAGAGCGGATATTCGAGCAATATTTTAATGTAGATTGCAAAGTCTTAATTACATTTCTCCTTACATATAGATATTACCGAATGGACATGAAATGTAAATTAGGAGTTAGTCGAACACTAAAAGCATTTATTTCTTTGTGAAATAAGAAAAAAAATGTATTTAGTCCTATTACCTTAGAGTTTTGGTTGAAGCGATTACTTATTATGAACGAGGACCATTAACATCTTTGCGATGGAATCAAACAATGCGAATCTGAAGGTAAATCGCACTAAAATATTTCATATTAAACCCGAAAATCTTCTTGGTTATCCTTGGGTGTCACTTCTCCTTGTTTGGTTTGTTATTTGATTTTGGTTAGGATTGGTTAGTACTGGACTGTTTCTGTAAGTTAGATATGATCACTGAGTTCAGTGAGTGACTACGCTGTAATTATTCATTTTGGTTAGTTTGGGTTATATCTAAAATTTTATTCCTCTTTGCATTTTCGTTTTGACATAATATGCGATTCTTGCATGTAATTTCCCAAATTGAAAAAACTACTTTTGAATATATTTGTATTAATTAAATAAGGCAGTTGATTCGTGGATATACCAAAAATTATTTAAATTAAAATAAATATAGTAATGCACCTGGCTAATGGGGAACTAACTTAAATTAAGGAATTAAGGTAAATAACCCAGTCCCAGTACATCAGTCATCTTGAGGCCCTTAATATGTGTCCCCCACTTCGTTTTTGAAAATTATATTAAAAAAAACAAATTTTAACTTTTTTGATTATAAAATGCCAAATTGTTTTTCATTCTAAATTCATGCACATGGCGGAGTATTCGTCATGGCTATGACCCAGAACCCGTCATTAAAATGACCCAGTATCCGTCATGCTCTAAAATAATTATTAAAAATGAATACTTATCATTGTTATTTTGTGCGCCCCCGGAGCGAGCGATGGGAGCGGTGGGCCATGCCATGCATGAAGGCAAACATTAAAACGACAACACTGGGCTGCGGCCCAATGGGCAGGTCCGAATGTCGAAAATTTGGTGTAGGTAGACATGAGTCATTGTTTTTCTGGTGTAATACCGACGTCAGACTCTCGGAATTTGATTGCGTGGTTGCCATGTTTTAAGGAAATCACTAAACGTCTTGGTTTTGTGTTTTTGAGCTACAAATTCTTAAAAACGGAATCAAAAAAATTAAACTGACGGGTACTGGGTCAGTTATCTTAACCATTTGATGAATTAATTAAAACAGATAATTATTGTATAAGTTTCCGTCATACCGAGCTCTAGCATTCTACTTTTTCTTATGAAAGTCGTGACCATAACCGAGACAAACCATAACTTGGATTTCCAACTTGCTCTCTGTAATACCATTAGCTCATTCAGTTCCTAACTGATTTATTGGAACTGCTAATCGGCCTGAGTGGCGGCTTTAAAAATCTTTGGCAGATCCTACAAATGTGGTATTGGCCCAAGTGGGTGGGTGGTGTGTGTGGAATCACCATGTAAAAATTTGTTGATCTTTTTTAGTTAGAACTTTTGTGATGTTGCATGCATATGGCACTATGGTAAGTAGGTCAAAGTCATCCGACAATGAGTATAGATCTCGAAGCGCGCAGAATCGCTTATTGGTTAACCTTGTCTGATCAACTTCTATAAAATACTCACTCAGGAGCGTTTTAAGATCCTTTACACCACAAATAGTGCCCTATGTAAAAAATCGACCTCTCCTATTGGTCGATCCATCTCGTATTACATTGTGTCTTCGTAATGCAATCATTTTCTATCAAGAGCTCTCGTGGTATAGAGGTTTAGATCGTTGGGTCTCACCTGGACGGCCTGGGTTCAAACCCCGTTGCTTTTTTTATTTTATTTTTAAGATTATGTTTCTAAACAGTTTTTTTCTTGATTTTGGGTATGTCTTGGGTTAGTTTGGGTTAGCACCTGGTTAGTTTCATTTTCTTGAGCCCCCGTAGCGAGCGAAGGGAGCGGAGGGCCATCCGGATCGACCAATAGGAGAGGCCGATTTTTATATAGTGCTCTATTTGTGTAAAGGATCTTATAATGCCACTCAGGATGCACATATCTCGATATCTGGTCCGCTAGTAAGCCGAGCCCGCTTACAGATAACGGGTGCACATATCTGGTCCGTCAATAAGCCGAGTTCTTGCGCCTACACGTCCGTAATAATAATAAAAGAATCTCTTAGGCTCTTCAGGCTAAAGTCTGAAATAGAATCCCTTAGCATTGGTGTTTCAAGTATTGATCGCTAATATGAATTGGACCACCTACCAGATATCTTTATACCAAACGTAGCTCAACTGGAAAGCTCAATTCCGCAAACCACGACTTTTTGCATTGTAGTGAGATTCACTTCTGTTCCGTAAAATTGGTTCAATGAGAGTCCTACAGACGCCCTTGAGTAATCAGAAGCCAAGGAGTCAGGCCCTTTTAGGTAATAGAGTGTCGCAAAATTAGGCCTGACATATAAGTGTTATTTTGTTAATTTTGAACTGTGTTCTTTATTTAGTGGCAAAAATATAACAGTTAAACAGTTCTTATATCGTATTTTAAATGTAGTAAAAGCAATAGTTCCGCCTCACGAAATGGCTTATATCGAGTACATTTTATTGGGCAATTGCGAATAAAAAGCCCATATTTTAACAAAAAATAGAAAGGTGGTCGTACGTAACTAATTCTTATTTTGGTAATGTATGTTCTAGTTTGGTAATCTAATAATTCTCGTTACGGAAACGAGCTTTGTATTTTTTCTATTATATAACTATTAAAATATTGATCTCAAAATGTCATAGATAATTACATCAGAGTTAAGATATTTAGACTTGATTTGTATGTCTTTATGTAGCATTTCCGTATGCGGATGGTATTAGAGAAGCTGTCAGATAACTCTCTGGTTTGCCAGACCATTGGGTACAGTAAATCAACAAAATCACCCTATACAATACATCTACATATTTTAACCTAAAAGTAATGTCGAAATATTGGCATACGTATTTCTTCCAATTTCGCATAATGCATCAAAAGCAAAGATAACATATTTCCCGATCTCGTAAGGAAAATTGTTAAACATTTGTATTGGTGTACAAATTTGGAATCGTTTTCTCAAAAATCAGATAAAATATTATGAAACACAATCAAAATTCATATAATATCGACCCATTTTTTTGCCACTGATTAATTAAAACCATTATTTGGTTTCTATGAAAAACACTAATACAATTACAAAAAGTTAATTAAAATAAAGGCAATAGTTAAATACAAAGCAATTGTTCAAAGAACTTGCCGATCGGAGTTTTTTTCAAAATAACTAGGGAACAGTTAGTAATTATTCGAAAGTTTTTGCTCTGAATGTTGCATTTTCTTGAACGCTTTTGAAGCAAAAAATACTTCGTTTAGTAATTACTTGAAGTTAATGAAATTATTTAAATATGATATAGTATCCATCATTGAGATTTGAACAATTATTTGTGAACTGTAGAGCAGGTGAGAATGTTTTTAAAATCCACTCAAATTGTTCAAGTAAGGCTTGAGTCAAAAATAGCTTCACTTTTAATTAATTTTAAATTTAAAGAACCGAGGAAGGAACGGAAACGCATGTTTGGTATGGTTAATTTAATAATAATTGATGATTCTTGAATTAAAGTTCAAGTATATACTCATACACCAACAGAATTTCGACGTACGCCCTTGCCCTTGATTTGCTTTTATAATTAATACAATAAACGTAAACCGTCAATAAAATAGTAATTAAAAGATAACTTATGAAATCATTAGTTGTCTTATAACTTAATCACTGATCAAATTGGATATATCGGAACTTGTTTATGTGCATCAATGATTATGTTTTCATTTTATAAATTTATTTATTTCAAATTTCAATCAACTTTACACCTTAATACAAGGAATATATATTATATCAAAATAATGTCAGGTAATCAACTTGAATAGTAACGCAATAAATTGAAATAAATGTAATAAAAATTATGAAAGCAGTCATTAAAATAGTAAAATTTCTACCAAATATTGTTTCAATTTATTTTAAATACCTTTATAATTTATTAATGTCTTTTTTAATTCTCAGTTAGAGGATACTGGCACTCTTTAATATTAATTTTTTTTTATCTGATCATTTAATGTTTATCTTTTGTTGTGTATTTTTTTAAGTCAAATTCATGAGCTTAACTTGTATGTAACATTTTGCGTTGGTCGAAGGTATCATGCTTGTGTTTGTATTTAATTATTAGCTATATTCTTAACCTTTTTAAAGCCAGAAGGCTAGCAGAACAATACAATACAAAAAGAAGTTGGAACTGTACAAAAAGAACTTGGGAATGTACAAAAAGAAGTTGGAAATGTACAAGAGTAGTTGGAAATTTACAAAAAGAAGTAGGAGACATACAAAAAGAAATGAAGAATCTACAAGCAGAAGTAACCAGACTAAAAAAATCAAGGATCAACCACCGAATACCCTATTCGCCACAGGACATAATATCAAACCTCCAACGTATGACTCAATACTCAATACTTTATTCATGTCAATGCACAGGCTTACATACGTCAGCAAGAGTTACAAAAAATGCTTAAAAAAATTGCAAGAATACATATTAATAAATTAATTAATAATAAAATAATAAATCAATAAAATAATCAAAACACATGTTTACATCACAAAGGATTAAAAGTTAAAAGGTAATAAACAAAATTTAAAAATTAAAACACCACGGTTCAGGATGGATCACTCACAGCGTACTAATATCTGAATTAAGATATTCATCAAAGGAATAAAAAGCCCTGTTTATTAGGTAACGTTTCACTCTCTGCTTAAAACTCTTAGCTGATAGTGCTCTAACATAATCTGGTAAAACATTATAAAATTTTATAGCCCAGTAGCCTGGACCATCCTGACACCTTCTTAGACGCCAATATGCGGGTACCAAATTGTGTCTTGAACGAGTGTCGTGGTCATGGACATCGTCATGAGCTCGAAACTGACCCTCATACTGCTTAACATACAACAGACACTCCAACACGTATAAACAAGGCACAGTCAGCAGACCAAGACCAACATACACACTCCTGCAGTCGTCTCTGTAATCCAAACCAGATCACTCTCACTGCCCTTCTTTGCAGACTAAACCACCCTGTGCACCTCGGCGGAGTGTCCCCATGCAAGAATCGCATATGAGATATGGGTATAAAAAACAGCAAAATATGCAGTTCGTAATATATCAGTTGAGACACACTTATATAGGTTTCGGGGCACATAAAGCCCACTGCTGAGTATTCTCGCAAGAGCATTAATATGTTTACCCCACTGTAGCTTTGGATCTAAAACCACTCCCAGAAAGCGTACCTCTGAGGCATTCTCTACACCTGTCTCTCATAGAGAATATTACCCGGCATATCTTGTCGGCATTCAGAAGCAGCCTGTTTGAGCAAAACCAGTTCTCAGCCCTCTCCTGTGCCGCCATCGACCCTTTCAATGAATTCTCATAAGTATCTGCAGCATCAGAAACCGTTGTGTCATCAGCAAAGAGTGTGATTTTTGTGAGAGTCTCCCCTCTAGGAAGATCATTTATATATATTAAAAAGAGAATGGGGCCCAGGACCGAGCCTTGTGGTACTCCAATATTAATTACACTCTTGGCTGACGTCACACCAGCAACCCCTATCACTTGACACCTGCACCGAACGTAAGACTCAACAAGTTTGATACTATTCGGACTAAAGTTATCATAGCTGAGTTTTTGAAGAAAGATACTATGGTTGACACAGTCAAAGGCCTTGCTGAGATCACACAGCAGAACTGAGTTGTACTGCATGTTATGAAATGCCTCTATTATATCCGAAACAAGATTTATGATACCTAGGACAGTGCTCTTATTTTATCTGAAGCCGAATTGGCATTGGGAGAAAAGATCATTTGTTTCAAAGAAGTGTTTATAATTTTAATGGCCAGGAACTTCTCTAGAATTTTAGAGATTATAGGCAGGAGTAATCGGCCTATAATTTTCAGGCAATGAGGGGTCGTCCTTCTTGAAAATTGGTACCACAATAGCCATTTTGAGAACTTCTGGAAAGATGTTCTGTCGAAAACAAAACTTGATTAGGCGAATCAAGGGAATGATAATACAGTTTTTTTTTGATTGTTTTGATTAATTTTACATTTAAGCCATAAATGTCACGGCTCTGCTTATTTTTTAGGTTATCAATTATATCCCTGACTTCGTTAAAGGTTACCTCAGAGAAACAGAGAGAAGTTGGTGGTGATGTGCTTCCTCCAAGATAGTCCATGGGATTATTATTTGAAATTGGAATACCCTGCACTATATTCTGGGCGATACTGGAGAAAAAATTATTAAAATCATCTGGTGTTAAGTTATTTTTGTGATCAACTCTGGCCTCGATCCTTGTTTATTATCTGCCACATGGTTTTAAGCGGATTTTGAGAAGAGCTAATAAGGTTGTCATTTGCCCTTATTTTAGCCTTTTTTATAGCATCTTGGTAGAGCTTTCTATATTCTCTAAATTCTTGTTCGATTCCTATAAAGTTATATTGACGTTTTAGCTCTCCTAAACTAAACTAAAAAGTTCAGATGCTCCCTCATCGCTTTAAGGTCATCACTAAACCAGTTGATGGTATAGGAGTGGTCAGACCGAACAATATAGGATTTTTCTGGGAATGCTTGCTGGTATGCATCTTCCAGCAATGTTGTTAAATTCTCAAAACACATTGATATCACTGTTCTCCCCAATAAATTCCCATGACAAATTATCTACAATATTATAGAATTTGTTAAGTGTTATCGGTCTACATACTTTTCGAGACTGAGTGAAGCCACCCTCTGTTATCGGAATCATACACTCCACCACTTGCGACCTATGATCAGATATATTCACATCAGCCACACTCACAGAACATACATCCATGTCAGAGCTCACAAAGATGTTGTCCAGACAATTGTCCAGTCGTGTTGGTTCAAATACTGTTTGTTCCAGGCCAATACTCATCAACGAGTCACAGAAGCGAGCTGCTTCGGCCTGTCCTGTATTAAAGTGAACATTAAAGTCACCTGCGACCATTAGATTTACATCGGATTTAAATTCGGCTAGAATCTCCTCAACTGCCCCCAAGAAGGTGTCAAAGTGCCCCGAAGGTGAACGGTAAAATGGTAAAACATATACATTAAAATGAGGCAAATAAACAGAACAATACTCAATACATTTATCAACATTACGAGATGAATTTACAGTAATAAATCTTATTTCCAAACAGTTGCTAACCAAAATTATGGCTCCTCCACCAGCGCACTGCCGCCTGGCCGAATAAGCTGCTACTTTATATTTTTAAACATAAAGAACTTTTACTTCCTCTTCCAGTCTTATGTCAACGTTCTTGTCAGCAATGAAATATTCAACCTCACTTACTTTATGTCTCAATGACTTAACGTTAATGTGCATAACCCTTACGTTTTGCTTTGCATTGTTGGTTACTTGTTCTATTGGAGATTGTTTGCCATTTATAGGCGCTGAAGGTTCACTTACTTCTGGAGCCAGTCCCGAAAGAAAGAGGAACGCCATCTTTGGTGCTGTTTTTAGCGTGGCTGAGTCTTCATTTGTACCCTTGATAGGTGCGGGTCTGTTAGATTTAGAAGCCCTTGCGTTGGTATTTTCGATCAATGGTGTTCGTTCACTGTCGGATTGATTCAGATTGTCTCGTTGCTTCTGCTTAAAACCCCTCCGTTTCTGCACCTGCCAAGCGCCTTGTTTCGTGGCAGAACTACTAGTCTTGGAACTACCTGGATTTCCACTATTTGGGCTTTCGATTCTAACATGGCTTTCTCGAACACTAGCTTCAGGCTGTTGTTCTGGAGCAGGAATTTTTTCTTCCGTTGCTTTTATTCTTATTTTTATCGTCTCATCATTAGTCCGAGGGGACGAGGGAGAATCGACGGACTTTTGTTTACCTTTTTTTCTATTCTGGTTTTAGGTTTTTTTCTCCATGTTTACAGAATCACACTTTTCTTTCCAGAGGATGGCATTTTCTTGCAGTAGTTGATTTTTGTCTTCAACCTGCTTGATTAGCTCCTTTAAATATGCAATTTCGATGATTTTCGCCTCCATTGTGGTGTTAACCTCACTTTCATTCTGGCAACATATGATGCGGGTACTATCGATAAATTTAACCTTTTCGGAAAAATCTCGGGTTACGCATGAGTTATGGAACACATTTCCACACACTACACATACCAAACTACTAAAAGTCTTTGTTTCGCAGCAATCAGCATCACTTTTTAGACGTTCTCTCGTCGGCGCCATCTTGACGACATGATGACGGTCAAACATCTTGGGCAATGTATATATAGACGACAATTTGAAGCCGCTCCTGTTGCCAATGGTTGGGATAACGAAGAAATGGCTACGTCCCTGGTGGTAGCGCTTCGTGGATTTGCCCTGGAACTACTACAGACCATTCTCATCAGCCAAATAAAGTCCCGACATCAGCAGCCTGGTGAAAACCTGCAAAAGTTGAAGGCAGACGTTAGACGTCTCATTCAATTGGCGTATCCGGGAGCAACAGAAGAATTTCAAGAGGAACTTGCTGCCCAATATTTCGTGGATGGTATCAGAGATCCAGAAACTCAGAAGATGCTACGTCTAGCTAAATTTGATAACAGCAGTGAAATTTTGGGTAGAGCCCTAGCATCTCTAAACCAACAATCAGGGCCCTATCCATCCAGGAAGAAAAGCTGGTGAACAGTTGTGAATTAACTGAGATGGGTGGTATTTTGAAGAAATTAACCGAAGTTCTTTAGGCCACGGGGAGATTCCGGGAGGCACTAGAAGTTAGGCCATGCAACCAAAATGCTATTAGTCAGGGGGCAAGACTGGACATTTCAAATGGGACTGCCAAGTACAGAGATTCCGAGAGCCACTAGAAGTTAGACCATGTAACCGAAATGCTATAAATCAGTGCTATAGATTTGGCAGGATTTGGCATTTCAAAAGGGACTGTCGAGTACAAAGACACTCCAGCAGCCACTAGAAGGTAGGCCACGTAACCGAAATATTTCAAATCAGTGCTATAGATGTGGCAGGACTGGGCATTTCAAAAGAGACTGTTAAGTACAGTCTGGGAGCCAGTAGAAAATAGTGCACGTAACCGAAATGTTTCAAATCAGTGCTATATATGTGGCAGGACTGGGCATTTCAAAACAGACTGTATGTCGGGTACAACTACGGTCTATATCTCCATCCAGAGACGCCAGCAGTATAAAGTCAAGTCAGGAAGAGTTAAAACAATATAACTTTAAGGCTAAGCACAGGGAAGGAAGATGGCATAATAATACAAATCCGGAAGGTCATGCGAGGATATATAAACATTGCCAAATAATAGACCATAGAGTGAGAAAGAATAAAGAGAGTATTAGTGTAAAATAGTAAAAGTTTGGTTTCGTTCAGAACCCACGGGAAAAACGTAACAATAGGAAGTTTCCTATGCGGTTTTCACTATTTAGTATCGCAGAAATTATTATAAATCTTGAAATTATTAGGTTTTTATAGCGTATTTCACGTTTCCTATAGGCGCTCAAATTTTAGCTAAAAATTGTAAAAATCGTTCTAATATTTAAAAAAAATTCATATTTTGAAAGCTAATCGGTGATCATTTTCGAATTTAGCGTAGATGACGAAAACATTACAAACTAAATATGCACAATATTAAAAACACCTGGTAGCCTAGTCGGCAGGCCATGGAACATCCTTAATATTTTGGAAACCGTATTAAAAAATCTATTTTAGTTTTGGAGATACGTACACCCTGTACGTCCAATTTTCATTGTCATTGCAGGGTAGCTCCATTATTTTACAGATAGAGAGATGCGGTTTTCGCAAACCTGGACAACTTTTTCCAGAAACAAAAAATGCCATAATCAAAAGTTTCCTAGCCCTCTTCGTTTTCGAGCTACAGGGTGAAATTGAAATATTGCACCTTTAGGGCATGCCTCGTATCTTAGCTGCCTGATAACTTATCAAAAAGTTAAAAGCGCATTCCTATAGATCTTTTTACGTATAATTCAGTGGCGTGCTTGGCATTTTCTCTCACACATTTTTTACACAATTTCGTAATTTAGGGTGGTTCATTTAGAAAATCATAAGTTTGGGTCGTATGACAAAAACGGTAGCTCTAAAAAAAATTCAAGCACGCCACTGAATTATACCTAAAAAGATCTATAAGAATGCGTTTTTATCTTTTTGATAAGTTATCAGGCACCTGAGATACGAGGCATTCCCTAAAAATGCAAATTTTCAATTTCACCCTGTAGCTCGAAAACAAAGAGGGCTAGGAAAATTTTAATTATAGCATTTTTTGTTTCTCGAACAGGTAGTCCAGGTTTGCGAAAACCGCATCTCTCTATCTATCAAAATAATGGAGATACCCCGCAATGACAACGAAAATTGGACACCCTGAACTTAAAACTAAACTTACATATTTTTTGTTTGCGTTTCAAGTGAACAGCAGTTTAAATTTTCCCAAAAATTAAAATATCATTGAAGAAATAGGATGTTCCGTTGAAAACAAGAACCTTTGACGTGTTTTCTTCTACATGAACCATCCCGCGTATATAAATTTGACAAAGAAAAATCCACAACAAAAATGAGCTTTTTTCAAATAGTGTGATTTTTATTGTATGTATGCTTTACTTTACATTCGCTCCCTATAATACTGTTCTATAATTTTAAAAAAATCATGTGTGCAGTTCACAAGTGGTAAAACCTTCATAAATCGAAACTACGCGGCCACCCATCCAAGTGCTAACCACGCCCCACTTAACTTCGAGACGATGACTACTTTTTACCCTTAACAAACATGTAACCACTGTGTAACTGAGTTCTATCTCATTCTCTCACAAGCTATATCCCATAGATAGATCTCTTTTTACTGTCGCTTTTTCATTTCATCGAGTCTCAAATCACACCCGTGCTAAAAAAGTTTTTACTTCAAAAAATTACATTAATCAAATCAACGCGCTTTATCCTGAAAGTTGAACAATAATATCATTAAATATCATACCCATTAATTATTAACATCGACAGAGACATGGCTGGCGCTTAGTCTACATACCTATAGACCCACATTCTGATCATAATAACCCAAACTAACCCAAACATTAAAATAATATTATTGAATATTGTCTATCCAATATTAAAATATACCTACATTAAGCATTAACCAAAAAAATGATTTTTAACCTGTTTTTACTCGTTCCATTGTTGGGGACGTCATGCTCAAATAAAAGCTTGGCAACATAATCGTCTTTGTCATGACAAATACTCAAGCCCTTTAATTTCTATTTATAATAAAGGCTTGCTAGTTTTCTGCAATGGAAGAGTTGATTTCCGAAAATGAGTTTATTTTATAAAGATGTGTTTTCAATTTCGTGTGGCATTCGAATATTCTTTAAAAAAAAATAAAAATTATGAGAGTCACTCGTATGACAACGCTAAAATAACAATATGTCATCATACCATGCAAAACCGGTAAATTTGATTCAGTAAAAAATGCTTGGTCATTTTGTTTTAATTGGTCTCATAACGTTAACTTTCACCGGTATTTTGCCGATGTTACTTAATACTAAAACAACATATTTCGGTAATTTTTAAAAATGTATTTTATTTACAATATTTTTTAATGGCTATTTTTATTTGGGTAGATTTAATATTCTTGAAAAAGAATTCTTCTTAGGTAATATGAATATTTTTAAAATTAACTAATCATGCTGATTAGTATGCTTGAGTAAATAATCCGCAGCTGGAATTTATGAGACACGAATTTAATTTTAAGAATAAGAGTTCAATGACACTATAGTTGGTACTTCAGAAAATTGCACTGGCAGGGTTATGACTGATTATACACGACTTAATTTTTTAAAGAGCATGTATATAAATTTTCATATTGCACCTTTATTCATTGATTAGAAAAACTATGGAATATTGAAGGTGCTAAGATTAAGAAAATATTGAAACGTTTTTTTTTAAACATGTTAATAATGTTATAATGATTACTTATTACTTGGCAACAATTTGCTAATGCATTTAGTGCAATTGTAAATTTTTAAAAAAGAACATATTCCTAGAACTAGGAATGAGGAACAAATAGCTGAAGAGAAATGGATGCGTGGTTTTTTTAGTTAAGACATTCCATAACGCTTTCAATTAGAAAACCAGAAGCGACGAGTCTTGGCAGAGCTTCGAGTTTTAATCGTTGAAACATTTGGCCTCGCATATCTTCTGAAAGAACATGGAACTCAGATGAAACTGGCCTCGGCATTGTGCATGGCAAATTGGTAGTGCAACATCAACGCAGAGAGGTCATCTTGTTTCTATGATTGCACCTGTAAACGCTGTTGGAACTTTTTGGCCCCCAGTTGATTATTTTCGCAATTTTATGGATAGGACAGCAACATCCTTTTATCCAAATTATGCTATTGCAGATGCTTTGGGTGTAGCTTATCCATGGGCATTTACGCCAAAAAATATTTTTTCCGGTTTACGTAAACCAGGGATTTCTCCATTAAGCCAATAAATGTCCAGAGAAGGTGAGTTTTGAGCACCTACGCAACAAAAATGGCTATAAAAAGTCATAATTTTTTATTTCTAGTTGATCTAGATTTCCAGTTTTTCTCAAAAATTTCGCAAAAATCGGTCAAAACTGCAGCCCCTCAAAAAATCGTGGTTTAAAAATATAACCAAATAAGATAGAAAACTGCGGTTTTTACTATTCAATAGAGCAGAGATGGCTCTATAAATCTTAAAATTATCAGGTATTTATAGCTTATTTTATGTCTTCCATATACGCTCAAAGTTGAGTTAAAAATTGTAAAAAACTGTACCAATTTTTCTAAAAAAATTCACATTTCGGAAACTAAGCGATTCTACAGGATCAAAACTATAAGTATGGGATCAGAAAATGTTATACTCTTTTTTTATTTATTTTTATTATCTGAATTTTTCTTTCTTCTTTCGGACAGTCTGTTTAAAACTTCTTCTGTAGTGATTACCTCCGCCTCATCTGCAACACGTTTTTTTCCCTTTTTTGTTTCACTGACTGTAGCAACAACTTGTTGATGGATCTGTATTTTGATTTTCTATGCCGAGGTTGTTTATTTTAATAGTAATTGTATTGTCTTTGTTTCTGCGCAATGCCTCTGGATCATATTTCTCACGAGCTATTACATCCCGACCGAAAGAAAAAATTCACCCCTTGCTAAAACCGTTTATGATGTTAGAATCTTTCGACTCTTGCCAGATTTTACCAATAAACTCTGAAAATATCTTTTTGGATAATTTTTGTCCGACGTGTTTCCTTTGCCTGGGATGTCAAACTAGTGTGACATCCCAGGCATCCTTCGGAGGTTTGAAAACTGCGAGGTCCAATGGCTGGAGTAAATGATTCGAGTGCGGAGGTAATTTTAAAATAATAATTTGATTATCAATCAGCTTCCATCCAACCATTTTTTGTACCTGCGTAGGATATCCCTGTAAATGCTTTTTCTTCTTGTGCCAACCATTCGTCCCATAAATATTTTCCTTGAAAATTATCGTAGGCGGTAGTTTCTGCCCTGCCGCGCTTGCAGCACCGTTATATTCTCCTTGGGTGGTCCGCTCCACTGGTTGCTCTGGATGCTGGCTTTTTTAACCAACAATTTTTGATTTAGTTGGATCTAAATTAAACTTGGTGTGTCACTAAGTTGCTGTCATAACTTTTTCAAGTAGGACAAAGTAATGATTAATTGGAAAAGATCATCTGCTTTTTAACGTGCATCCTCAACAGCCTGGGGTTTTGTGAGTGAAAGTCCATGCCTTCCTTTGAAGTATAAGAATCAGTCTTTACCAGGGCGGCCACCTTTGAAAACTGTTATTAAGTGATTCCTTTTGACATACTGCTGCACAAGATCCAGAATTTCTTTTCGGGTTAATTGGGTTAATTTTCGTTACCTCTTCAAAAAATTTTTAATTTTTAAAATTAATGAAAATGTGTTTACTTATTAACTTGCTAGCGTTGCATCAGTTTTTCACTAGTCGATCTGGATTTCCAGTTTTTCTCAAAAATTTCGTAAAAAAACGTTCAAATTTACAGACCCTTAAAAACTCGGGATTCAAAAATATAACCAAATAAGATAGGAAACTGCGTTTTTCACTATTCAATAGAGCAGACATAGCTCTATAAGTACTAAAAATTGCCAGGTTCTTATAGGATAAGTTATGACTTCTATATGCGCTCAAAGTTGAGTTAAAAATTGTAAAAAACTGTACTAATTGTTCTAAAAAAAAATCATTTTTCGGAAACTCACCATTTCTACAGAAAACGGTGATCAATTTCGAACTCAGCAGGATGGAAAGTATAAGTGCGGGATCAGAAAAAGTAATTTTTCCAGAAAATTTAAAAAATAGATTGGTCGATATAAAATTTTCGTTACCTTTCTTCAAAAAAACCGAAAATTTTTGAAATCAATGGAAATGTGTCTATTAACTAACTTGCTAGTGGAGATAACGAAAAAATCATCAGTTTTTCACTAGCCCGCATTGTCAGTTTTTCTCAAAAATTTCGGGATAAAAAGTTCAAAAATGCAGATCCTCAAAACATCGTGATTCAAAAATATAACCAAATTAGATAGGAAACTGAAGTTTTCAATATTCAATAGAGCAAAAATAAATCTAAATTCTTATATACAAGTTTAAACTGAGTCGCAGTTCCGAAAAAAAATTTGATAATTACCTAACAATCAGCAGATTATTTTCAACTAAAACACTATTTTAAATGTTATGTTAAAACTAGCTATTTGTTGCCCTAGCCTATGATTCTATGATACCCAAGATAAATGAAATTGAAACAATAGAAAGCTATTTTTTGTTCGAAGCAAATATTAGACCGCAAAGAGAGGCTAGCAAAGGCCATGGGACCTATTCTATTACCAAACGAATTCATCAAAAACAAAGCAGTAAATCACGAACCTCGGGCTCAGACTAAATTCGCATTAGGGCGTCTGTGTTTTTAATAAAGCACGAAGAGAAAACGTTAAATCATTCAGGCAAGAAGAATTCAAACGATCTAATAGTTAGGGTAGAAACAGCAGCTGAGGAAACAGGGTAACATTCAACTTCAACTTCAACAAATTTGAAATGAATCAAATACAGGCACTTATACTGATATTGTCTCTAAATGAAACAATTCCTTCCACTTCTTCCGATGTTCAGTCTAATACTTTGGATTTGGTTACCTGTAAGCCGAAACAAATATTTATCCAAAGGCAGAGCCAAGGAAAAAATCAGCCACAGGCAGCTAGAGAGGAATGACGACGCGACGATAACCACTGGTACCCCAGAAAGACAAACAAAAAGAAACGAGCGGCTATAAGAAAAACAAGAATCCTAAAGATAGTTGTTCTAAAACAATGTCAGACATTAAAAGGAAAATTTCCAATTCGATAGAAAAACCTACACAATTATTGAAAATAAAAAAAAAATAAAATGGCAAAACGAATATGAAATTCTTTACATTGTTTTGATTGATGATAAGAAAAGATTTTATAAATGATTTATTATCATAATAACATATATTTTAAACATGGACTCTCATGATCACTATTAACCTTTTCATAATTAGAACAGCTTTAGGGCAAGAGGTGATTTAGTATCTTAATGTAGAATTGAAGTAGTATAATGATAATGACTTAATTACATATTTCACAAACATTAAACATAAATACATTAAAGCTAATGATTGGATTTCTTACGTGGATTTGAGATATCGCAATACATACTTTTTATATGAATGACTCTTATACTGACACGCAACCATTAGAAATTTATTTAGTTTGGTTTCTAAAGAAGGATGAACCGTAACATAATGCATAAATTAGCGACTAAATTTTCACGCTATATTTAGAGAAAGCAAATTTGTTTTGAAGTTCGCTTTTTACGAACGAACGAATAATTACAAACGTCACGAAACGTTGACTTGCCACTGAATGGCAGTGAGCCGATGTACCACGACAGCCTGTTATGTCTTTGGACCCATATGCTAACATGAACCTAATAGTTCTGGCATAAAGCCATGTCTTTTCTTTTGGTTGCATCCCCTAGTGTTTTCCACATACCCTTCTTAACAGATTGAAGGCTAGTATGGTCCTAGTAGATGACTCCTAACTATTTTGCCTCATGTGCAAATGACATCTATCTCTACCTCATTGAGTACGAGTGCCCTCTATGCTTCCACTGTTCTTTTTTTTTGGTGAATTTTACTACGGTGGTTTTATAGGGGTTCACCGTCACTGTCTGAGCTCCATGACCGTACCTGCGAATCTGCCTTTTGAAACGATCCCAAGGTCGTCAACGTATTCTAAGCAATAGAAACCTTACTATCAATTCATCCATTAGAATTGCTCATGCTCATAGTAAGGGCGGTAGCTCTTCTCCCTGTGGCCATCCCCTGTTTGCTCTAGCTGCCAATGTTGCTCGGCCAATTGTTAATATAATAACCCTTTTTTTTAAATTTCTCATTTATCATCCACTGACACAGAAGAGTGGAACTCTTTGCTCTTGGTAGTCATACCTTATATCGCCAGCTTCTTTAACCATTATATACTTTGTTTCAAAGCATTATCTTCCGTCACAGTTTCCACTTGCTGTAAAGGTTTTGTAGATCTTAAAAGGTGTTCGATATCTTGTATTGTTGACAAGTTCTATATTTATTTATATATCAAATACTTTATCGAATTCCTTTTTTAATCTTCGCGCTTTCGTATACGTATCTTTGCCATCAAGGGCAGTGTCTTTCAGAATTTCTGTAAGCTTTTCATGATTTACGCTGTCAAAAGCGTTGAGGCAGCTACATGCTATATATTTCAAGATGTTAAGAGTCAGTTTTGCACAGAAGTTTGATGATTTTGGAGTGATTATCATAAGGGTCAGGTCACTTATTGTTCTTCATAGGCATGCTGACTTTCCCAATTTAATTTTTCTTAAAGACCTCAGTTATTTTTTGTGCATGCTGTGATAGTCATCTTCATAACTTCCTATTAAGTTAATTTTTTCATGAGGCCACTTCTGATTTGCTTGTCATATTTTTTATATGTTCTTATAGTTTCTATTAGTTCCAATATTTCATCAGTTCCTCACTCTTTCTTTAGGAGCTGCTTGCATGGGTTGTCAATTGTTTGTTGATTCTACTTCTTCAGTAATTATCATTTGTTGATAATGAGTTCTCTATATTGTTTTTCAATCTACTTATATGAGCAGTGATTATTGTTGTCAAAAAATTCATTTATTGTTTGTCAATTTGACTAAAGTATCTGTTGCAAGTGCTACTTGACATGCTTTATCAAAAGCAATGATAACTTCTGAAGAAGAGCCACAAGAAAATTTAATAGACAACATCTGAGTTAAGAAGAAATTATATGACAGTAAATAAGGCAATTGTAGAAGATATAGAGGAACTATGATTATTAATACCGCATGCACATGTAAAACGAATGGCTGAAGAACGACTTGCAAAAAGAGTACCTAAGAGAAAAGGAAAATGTGATAAGCCAGCTGAAAATGACATTGTTAAAGCAATGGCTGAAAGGAACTTGACATAGTTATAATACCAATAAAATCAATGGACTAGTCAAGATGCTACGATAGACAAGAGAGATCATTCGTTTACTTACCATAAACAAAAATCGTAAACAGCCTTCACTTTATACCAAATGAAGTGATCAGAAAAAAATGCTTATTCATCGTTACGCAATGTATGATGTTTTCAACGTCGTCTCGTCGGAGATAGCTCTCGATTTCAGACAAGAAAGTGAAAATATTAAGTAAGAGTAATTTTATTCTTGCCCCGGTGACCCACTTCATTACCTTTACACGGTTTAGGAATGTCTACGATTGCAATATGTGTGTTAACCGGATAAATAATAATTATTGGCTGTCATTTTCCACGCGAATGAATTATTTGAATGTGTGTGTGTGTTTCGATAAAACCATAACTGATGTAATTAATTATCGAACTCCTTTTGAAGAAATGTTAGTTAATGGTGGAAAAGATGTGCTGGCAGAAGTTGGTTCAGACGC
The DNA here is from genome assembly GCA_016904865.1 of Pissodes strobi. Classification (NCBI taxonomy): domain Eukaryota; kingdom Metazoa; phylum Arthropoda; class Insecta; order Coleoptera; family Curculionidae; genus Pissodes; species Pissodes strobi. The sequence continues at coordinate 268,665 of MU182433.1, read as the reverse complement.
CGTCTATGCTTCGCTATTTCAATAGTGATTTATCACATATTTATCAGTATAATCCTCTATGTCAGAACTTTTTACTTGCATGGTGTCTCATCTCAACGTCAGCCGATTCCTAACTGCAAAAATATAGCGCCCAACAAACCCCTGCTACTCAGACTCCAAAAGGGTAGGCCATACCGTATGAGAGACTCAATCAGAGCCAGCAACCACCTCTCCAAGCTCACGTCTTGCAACCAAGATCGCAATACAGCCTGAAGATAGTTTCTAGATATGAACCTCAAACCTTAGAGAGATACGCAAGAACTTGCAACTCTCTCTATTCTGCAATGGAGTTCGCTCATCGAGCATCAGACCCCGACATCGCAATTAAACTCCAAAATAAGTGTCTCACCATCTCACAATTTGAAGATCTTGAGAATAAACGCTCCAACATAATCGGAATTTACATGACGCCACAATATGGTGCTATCAGCAGCAGCTTGATTAAACCCAGATCGTTAACGAATAGCTAAAATAAGATAGGTCCCAGCACAGAACCTACATTTAAGGGCCCCAGCAGCGCCTGAAGAAACTCCAGAAACCAACGCCCTCTGAGTACGATGAGACAAATAAGACTCAAACCATGTCAAAATCGCCGCCTTAAAACAATATTTATGTAGCTTAGACAACAGTAAGATTCCATGATTCACACAATCAAATACCTTGGATAGATTACGAACACTGTTGCCGTTGCCTCCCTAGCATTTATGGAGATATACACTCTCTCCCAGAAGGTAAACATATAGCATAGCATCATGAGTTACCCCTGACAGCCAAACTGACTAGCAGACAAAATGTTATGCTGGTTCAAAAAGGATACAATTCTGCTCTTTGTAGGTTTCTCAAGAATGTTGGAGACGGTCGACAAAATGGATACTGGGCAGAAGCTACATGGCTGATCCAAATCACCCTCCTTATGAAGGGGTAGAACCATCGCCTTCTTTAAGCGGGGGGGGGGGGGTAATGCTCTTAAGCCAGTAGTTGTATATGGCAAAGAATGGTGGATTAGCAGCAATCCTGAAGAGATGCCATCAGGTACCGAAAATTTACGGCTCTTAAATCCTGGCAGATCGCCTGCCTTCGTTCATTAATTTTATTCATTTATTATATCTAACGTCACTGAAAATTATACTTACAACGCATTGGGGTTACACCGAGGAGTGAGGAATACAATTGAATCAGAAGCAATATTTTCTCTTATGATGGCGATAGCACCGACCGATACTTTGGAGGGCTAAATTAACCTGAGAAATGCGTATCTATTTAGTGTTTTGCTGAAAATATTTAATTATATTAGAGAAGACTTTTAACAAGAAACCTGATCAGAGTTTCTCACTAAAATGTTTTGAGGGAAGTGACAAATTATTTGAAATTTTGGTAAAAGGTCTTCTAGCGAACACGTTACGTATTTTATAGTAGAAACTACGAACATTTTTGAACCTGGTTATTTAATACCCCGACAAACCTGTTAGAGGCTGGAATTTTAACTAAAAAAATTTCAATTCAATTCAAATACCTAGCCTTAGTTTGATGACATCCAATTCTGAATTTCATCTGCCTAAAAGACAGAATTTCGACATTTCCATAAAGTTTACGGTTATCAATTTTATACTATAACGCTTTTAGTTTCTGATTGTTTAGAAAAAATAGAGGAAACGATTGCGATTTTCATTCCTGTTGTCCACGAAAAAATGTCATTAAATGGGTACCGTTATTGAACTTAAGGAATTTATAGCGCAATAAATAATATGATTAATGATTTTATAATTAAAAAAATAAATTTTTATAGCTGTAAATTGTCTAATATATTTCATAGGTTTCAGAAGAAAATTAGTATTTTTACTACCGGAGTGAAAAAATGATTTCGTTTTAATTGATGAAAAATACATTTTAAGGAAAAATTGAAAATTATAAGAAAACTGAAACTTTTTCAAAATGTACGTATAAATTTTCGGAATCTACGTCAAATATCTTATATCTCACTGGAGTGAGAGGTGTTTCGTTTTTTTTTTAAACATTCGAACAAAAAAGTGAAAATTATGAAAAAGTTTAAATATTTTCCAAATATACGTATACCTTTTTGAAATCTACGTAAAATTTTTTATATATCGAATAGGTTTTAGAATTTTTCAAGGAACATTAGTATTTTTACTACCGGAGAGAAATAAGTTTCAATTTTCTTTAAATGATAAAAAATACATCTGAACCAAAATTCAAAATTGTGACACATTTAAATCGTAAAATTTCTAATACATTCCATAACTTTCAGTTTCAGAATTCACTGGAGCGAAAAAAATGCTTCGTACACATTTTTGAAATCTACGTAAAATTTCTTATATATCGCAAAGTTTTAGATTTTTCAAAGAACATTAGTATTTTTACTATCAGAGTAAAGAAGAGTTTCGATTTTTTTTTAATGATAAAAAATACATCTGAACAAAAAATGAAAATTGTGAAACATTTAAATCGTTATGAAAGCTCATGCATAAATTTTCAAAATCTACGTAAAATTTCTAATACATTTTATAAGTTTCAAAATTTTCCAATGAAAATTACTATTTTTACTACCACGAATTTTGTTAACTGATAAAAAATACATTAGAATGAGAAATTCAAAATTAGGAGAAAATCTGGATCATTTTCAAAATTTTTATATAAATTTTCGGAATCTACGTTACATTTCTTATATATTGCATAAGTTTCTCATTTTTTTTTAAGAGCATATTGTTTGTATTGCTAACAAAAGATCTTTCTGTATAGCGTTTTTTATCCTTAATCTAAATATGTTATAATCTATACCTGGCCTATAATAAGTCCTTCACATAGATCCAATAGAAACTATGACACAGCAGAATAAATATTTTGTAATATAAATGTCCGCAACATTATTGCATTAGAGAGATCGGAGCAGCAAGCGTACAAAATTTTCGATTTGCAAGGGTACCATACAAAATAGGTAGCTATGACGTCATTGATTTAATATAAATTGCAATAAATAAATACGAAGATAATATATACTGTTTAAATTAATATTGTGTATGAAAACTAGGAGACTAGGGTGTCGAGTGTTTGGGAGCACGTGTGTAAGGCCATGAAGAATTCTTTGATGGCCTCAGTACTAGAATTTTATAACTCTGGTTTCACCTTATGTCTGGCTTCTCGTCCATTCAGGCAATTTCGGGCCTGATTGGTGATATAGTCGACGATTTTGAGGAGGGGAAACAAATGGGAGTGATCTTAGAAAAGCCTTTGATTGTGTCAATCACGTACGATTGATTCGCTTCACCACTGGAAATTATAGGGATATTTTCCTCTGCTTCCTTTGCATTTTCCACAAGTGCAAGCGGTGGTACATTTCTTCAGGTTTACATTCAAAAATAATTTGAAATATTATTCTGTGAAACGTTGCCATTGTCCATTATCATTTATTAAGATTCCGCCTATGACGAAGTAGGTAGTAACTCAGTGATGAAAGTACCATTATAAATAAGAAGCATAGTGACAGGTGACAGTGTTAATCATGAGTCACAAAAATAAAAGAGATGGTGGCCGTTTAACCAGCAACTGACAGGAATAGTGCGTATTGCATTATTTGTCTGTATTAATGTTAACATATTATCAAATCAACACGCAATCTAAATTTAATTAATGTAGTAACCGAAGTACTGATGCTGCCTTAGACCTTGTCTTAATAACTGGGCTATTGACCTAAAATAGCCTTAATTTCTGCTGTGGCATTGATATTTTGAGAAGGTTGTCTGAGCACAGGTTCAAAAAAAATCGCACGTGTGTTATTGGAAACGATTAAATCCTTATATATATATTTTATTTCGTCGTTAAGTCTAATGATACTGACTAATTAGTATTTGGTCGTGTTCTTACGAAACAGTTTTTTCAAATATTATTGAAATAATTATCCCAAAAAAGGCGATTGAAAAAATGCACCTATAAAAATTCTAAAACTGAAATTTGAAAATAGTATATTAAGATACTAGTTTTAAAAGACCATATTTTATCGCACGAGTACGAAATTAGGAACCGACCCGCTTGCGGGGAGTTTCCTAACGTGTGAGTGCGCTAAATGTCTTTTAAAACGTGTATTATATACTATTTTTTCTTTTTGCACGTTTTTTAATGAAAACCATTAATTTTTTCAAGTCGCGATCAAAAGTTGGACGGCCATCTTGTCACTTTTGACGTCTGTATTATTAGGAATCCCATTCAAAACGGTGTCGAAATTTTGGCTACTGAGTCTTGACATTGAACAATTTTGTTAATATCATAGCAACCAGTCAACAAAAGTAGTGTCGAAAAGAGCTTCTTTTCGACACTACTTTGCCTATCGAAAAGACTTCTTTATGATACCAAAATAGAAAATATATTATTTTGCATTCCCATCTTTTCCAATTTTTTTTTGTCAAAGTTTTGATTTTCAACAGCACAATTCTGTAGGCTTTTCCTCTTCAAAAAAAATTAATTCAATAAATTTTGAAGAAGGAACTGTACACATACTGCCATTTTTTGACAACGCAATGGCCTTTCATGGACGAATTTTTGATGACCCAGTATTAGTACGGGAGGCCACGACCAAAACCCGTGATTATCGCTATCCATTTAAAACCATAAAAAATAGATAAAAGACACTAAACCATGAATTTTTGCCTTATCAACTAGTGTCCGGAAACGGTGCGTTTTAATGGGGCGCCATTTCTGCTTTGCAAAAAATTAAGATGACAAAAATGTATTGCTATCCGTCTGGTTATTGAATAAATCAATTAATATAAGTTCATATTATAATAAAAAATTTTATATCAGACATCTGCGGTGTTGCACTTTTGTAATATGATAACCGGAAGTTGTATACACATCGGACCTTATAAATTCATCGCTGTCCGATTGAAATATTTTTTAACATACTTGTTTGAGTGACTTTATTAGAAAAATAATGTTTTCAGACACTTTCAATGGTGCGAAAGCAAAAAAAAGGTATTTAATAAAATTTTTGACCGACCTGTCTCACAGCCGGTGATGCTGGTAGAATTTGTCGCTTGCGCGCAAACACCAGTCAGTCACCTGTTTATTTTGCAGTTCGACAGCGAGATAACCTTGTCTTTTGGCATCATAATGATTGTAACGTATAAAAAATGCTTTTGGTGACAAATATTAAAGTCAATGCAATGGCAATGGTCTACAAGTTTGTCTGATTAGCAGCGTGCACAGGTTAATGTGTCTGATATTAGCATTTTTGTGATGCAGAATCATCTTTCTACCAAATATACCTGATTTCAGACAAACAGTGATAAGTTTCTCTCCCCCAAAATTGTTACATGTTACGCATTCTCATAAAATTAAACGCACCGGGACAGATTTCTGAAAATGGTCGTTTAAGTATCAATTCACCACAATTAACGAAAGAAAATAGTTTTCAGACAGATAGCAAAAAGTTTTTTTT
>MU182433.1:180520-253177 GCA_016904865.1 Pissodes strobi | reverse complement strand
CAGGATGCAATGGGATTAATTATTATTATTGGTCATTAATAATTAGCGAAGCAATAAAAAAACATCTCCGTTAGATTGGTATTGCGCTTATGGCATCGAACCATAGCCTGATGGAAATATTAGAGAATTAAAATGCATGGCAACGAGCAATTAATTTCTCGCGATTTTCTTATGAAAAAAGACGTTTAAAAAAAATAATTGAATATTTTACAATAACCGCTAGATATTTCACGCAAGTTTGCACAGAGTTCTAGAAACGCATTTAAGCAAGGGCCTGTTCAATTCATTATTAAAAGCCATTACTTTTTTTATAATTATTGTCTGCATGCCTTATTCCAAAAAAAGTCTTGTGCTAATTAACATAAAGCAATTAACTATTCTAGGCTGCTACATTTTGCAATAGTTTTTATATTAATTACAATACTTTAGATTTGCCTAAATACATTATTAGAAGCTCGCTATTATTCTTTAGTACTCGACGACTCATGTTCTCTCCCTCCGGACATAATCGAATATATTTAATACTATGAGACTCCACTAACTGTCTCCCTTCTTGAGACAAGTTATGGATGGATTATAATCTATCGCCAGATGAATGTAGGTGAAGATATCTGAACTTGTCCAAACTGTCTTCGCGTAAGGCGATTATAAGCTCCTCCAAATCGGTATAAGATATTGTATTATTCCGACTAATTAATGTTACATGTTTTAATCTTAATAAATTAGCCTTCACACTCAAGTACCAAGCTCTAACTCTAGACTGAGTGAGAATAAAATCATTAGTTTATACATATCCGCCCTCTAATAGCGTTGGCTCCCAATACTTAAAACATGTCTCATAGTTAAAAAGTCCAAAATTCATTTCTAATAAGTGCAAAAAAGGAAAAAAAATCTCGATGATTAAAGATTATTTCCGAATGCCGAAAAAAACCTCTTTTATAGTATAAAAGTTCGTAATTCATTGCCCACCGAACATTAACAATAGACTAGGACTAGAAGCACCGAAAATTAACAAGAGACTAGAAGGTTCATTCTCAGCCGGCACTTTTGAAGTAACGATTACAAAGGCGAGATGCCTGACTTTAGACCAGACGGGGAGAAACGTGGCACGAGGCCTGAGCCGTTAACCAGCATTTCATCAGGTTCCGCGACGGGGCAAGGAGGGAAATACTGGGGGCGGGGCATAGAGTGAGAGTGAACCTTCTAGCACCGAACATTAACAATAGACTAGAAGGTTCACTCTAAGCCCCGCCCCCAGCATTTCCCTCCTTGCTCCGTCGCAAAACCTGATGAGATGCTGGTTAACCGCTCAGGTCTCGTCCCACGTTTCACCACGTCTGGTCTAAAGTATGGCGTCTGGCCTTTGTAAGCGCTACTTCAAAAGTGCTTCTGGTCTCTTGTTAATGTTCGGTGTTTCTAGTCCTAGTCTATTATTAATGTCCGGTGCCTAAAGTCCCGATTGCCTAGCTCTTTTTGTGAGGGTTGGGTAGGTGCTAGCGGTGTGCGGCGTATGTTTGTTGAGAAATCATTCATTTTTTTAAGTTTATTGGCGTTCGGAACTCGGAGCGTCACGCCGACAAAGATTTCTACAGTATTTTCTGCATCAGTTGCCTACTACATCGATATATCAAAAGTTTCAATTTTACCCTAAAATCGAAATATTATCACCGACATGTGGATATGTTAGGGTATCGGGCGTCGCGACGCGCCGGACCGCCGCCGCCGAGTCCGCGGCGCCCCCAATGCCTGAACTTCAGTGTTTCCATCTGACCGGTTTAAGCTCATCCAATAAATCATCCGTCATTAAAAAATATCGAAGGTGTTGTCAAGACTGGTACTGGTTTTAAGCTTTATAGATATTGTATTATTCCGACAAATTTTTCCGGGTGACACTTGCCCAATGTTACGTGTATTAGGTAGTCGTAATAATTAGCCTCCAAGGTCAAGTACCAGGTTCTAACTTTAGCCTGAGTGTGAATAGAATGATTAGTTTACACATGCCCTCCCTCTAATAGCGTTGGCTCCCAATACTTAAAACATGACTCATAGCACAAACAATATTTGTGCTCATAGTTAAAAAGCCAAAAATTCATTTCTAATAAGTGCAAAAAAAGAAAAAAATACCCTCAATGATTAAAGATTGTTGCCGAATACCCAACAAACCTATTTTATAGTTTAACAAGTTTGAAATTCATTGCCATAGAAAAAGAGACCAAACACAAATTAAAAAAAAAATGCAAAAAGAAAATATAGAACCACCTTAATGATTAAATAGACATATCGAACCATTATAATGTTATACTTGGCTGATCTTTGTGCAAGGGCTATTTTCCATCTGACCGGATTAAGCTCCTAATATAAGATCATTAAAAAAGTTAAAGGTGTATTCAAGGCTGGTACTGGTTTCAAGCTTTATAGATATTATATTTTTCAGAGTAATTTTTCAGAGTGACAGTTGCTCATTTTTTTTTTATGGTAGTGGCATACACACTAAATGGCGATACTATGGCGCTCAACGAGCGCTGTATGTGCGAAGATGTTGATTGACAGGTTCGAGGTTGTAATTAGGAGGAAACAGAATTCCTGGGAGTGAGTTCCACAGTGATGCAGTGCGCCAGACAAAGGAGTTCTTGAAAAGCGATGTTTTAGGTGTTTCCAGTTGTACGACGATTGTCGTGACTGTCTGACGGGCGTTGCCAGGGGTGGGATGAGGCGGACCAAATCCTGGGAACAACTGCCGTGAAAGTGTCTGTAAAACAGGGACATCTAGGCCACATGTCTGCGGTGTTCCAGACTATCCAGATTCCGGGTCGCCGACAAGACGCACAGCTCTCTTCTGAATGGAATTCAGCAGCTTTAGGGTGTGCTTTGGTGAGGCACCCCAGATGTATGAGCAATATTATTTGCGCTTTGTAGAGCAAGAGCGGTGTATACAGTTTTTTGTTGCGAAGTAGCGCACAAAGCTTCTGGGGGGCTGATTTTGCGATGTTAGCAACGTGGTAATGCCAGGACATATTGCTGTTGACCCAGACATCCAGCAGTCCGATTGACGAAGATGAAGGAATGGTCGGTCCTGCCATAATGATGTCAGGGCCCGCCGTATTGGCCCTCTTGGTAAATGTGGCTGCTTGGGTCTTTGCTGCATTGAACTGGACCAAATTTCTGTCGCCCCAAGTTTGAACTTTCTGAGGGGTCTTGATTAATTGCTGTAATCTATTCCTGTCTGCGGTGATAAGTCTCAGTCGCTGGTAAAGGATGTCTGATCTAAATTGGGAGAAAAGAGTACTGTCATCCACAAAACTCTAAACAGGATTATTCGTTTCGGTTAGCAGCTCATTAATATAGATGAGGAACAGAGTTGGTGAAAGTATTGCGCCCTGAGGCACGCCCGCGTTAATGGTGAATGTGTCTGAGATGTGTCCATCAACTGCAACGTGCAGAGATCGGTTCTTAAGGAATCTGGCAAGCCAGCTGCAGAGAGAGGCTGGTAGTCCGAAGGACGGCAGTTTGTTGAACAGTCCGTCATGTCAAACTCTGTCGAATGCCTTCGAAATATCCAACGCAAACGCACGAGACTCTCCGTACTTCTCAATTGCCCTACTCCATATATGAGTGACATAGGCTAATATATCTCCTGTCGATCTCTCTTGACGAAAACCGTATTGATTGTCGCTGATTATTCTGTTGTTCTCGAGGTACTTGAGTAGTTGCTGATTGACTACACGTTCCATGACTTTGGACATTATTGGAAGCAAGGCAATTGGGCGATAGTTTGAGGGCGTGATTTTCTTGCCTCTTTTGGAACAGGTTGCACTCGAGCGAATTTCCAAAAAGATGTGAAAATCCTCTTTTCGTAAGACAGAGTGAAATACCTGACAAAAATTAGTGTTAGTTCGTTGGCGTAGTTACATGTTTTAGGTAGTAATCTTAAGTTCTACCTCCAGACTGAGTTTAAATAGAATCATTAGTTTATACATGCCCCCTCTCTAATAGCGTTTGCCCCCAATACTTAAAATATCTCCCATAGTTAAAAAGTCCAAAAATCACTTCTAATACGTGCAAAAAAAGTAAAATTCTTTCCAATGATTAAAGATTATTACCGAATGCCCAAAAAAAATTTGTTTTATATTAAAAAAGTTCGACATTCATTGCCAATGAGTATATAAAAAGAAAAAGAGACAAACACACATTTTTAAAAAATGTGAAAAGAAAGAAAAGAACCACCCTAATATTTAAAGAGACATGGCACCGTTACAGTATTAAATATATGTTACACTCGGCTGATCGTAATAATTAGCCTTCAAGGTCGAGTACCAAGTTCTAACTCTAGGCTGAGTGTGAATAGAATCATTAATTTACACATGCCCCTCCTCTAATAGCGTTGGCTCCCAATTCTTGAAACATCTCCCATAGTTAAAAAGTCCAAAACTCATTTCTAATAAGTGCAAAAAAAGGAAAAAATCTCCTCAATCATTAAAGATTGTTACCGAATGCTCAAATTGCCAATGAGTATATAAAAAAGAAAAAACAAACGAAGCATATTTTTAAAAAAAATTAAAAGAAAGAAGAGAACCACCCTAATGATTAAAGAGACATATCTCATCATTACAATATTGAATATATGTTACACTTGGTTGATCTTTGCACAAGAGCTGTTTTTCATCTGATATGATCAAGTTTCTCCAATAAGATCATTTCAAAAATTCAAAGGTGTGGTCAAGGCTGGTACTTATTTTATGCTTTATTCCAGGGTAACACTTGCTCAATGTTACATGTTTTACTATGCATGACTCATCACTTTTAATCTGTATAAGGCCATTTAGGCATAATAATTACTCCGGAGCCCTTACTTGTAAATCTTTTTTTTAGTGTTCGTGTTATCATTCAAAATAGTGGCCACGACACTGTAAACGTGTCGACTGACATGAAATAGAGATCCGAAAACCATGGGATATGATTTTTTATTTTTTTACATTTAGTCTGGTTGCGAAAAGGTCTATTTCGGAACTGCTAAATTTACGAACGATTTTTTCGAATGCACAGCTCATATTCTGCATGTATCTAACACAAAAGGCAGCCTTATAGATTTGCACAAAGACTGAACGGTACTAATCAGATGACAAAGTGTATCTTTTATTATTCTATGCAGTGTTTCAGATCATCCATGTACACCAGGTGCGACATAGGATGTAGGGCCATACAAAACCATACCTTGACAAGTTTGAATCCAGGTGTGTTCCTGTTTGGTTTGCCTTGCCATCGTTTCTTATTTTTGGGCATATTTTTTATCATTTTTCAGGGCTTTTATGAGTCAGTCTGCTTTGCGATTATTTATGTACCACAGCATCTATTGTCAATTGCTGTTTATTACTGTTATTATAAAAATATTGTTATTATTATTTTTAATATTAATATAACGACGTCTTATCGAAAAAAATCGTGCGATTTGAATGCAACAAATCGTGCTGTTTCTTAATTTGCATGGTTGCGAATCATTCGACTTTATTATTTGGAGTGGAGAGGCACGGGAATGGTCAGTCAGTGAATGTTAAACGATTTTACGTAACTGAAGTTTGCATTAAAATATTGCAACAATCACGTAAGCAACAAATGCAATATAAAAAAACAGAAACAAAAGTAGGCGAAAACATTATAACAATAAATCAATTTAATAACTTTATAAATACTTTGAGAATGTTGCAACAATCATGGTTAATTTATTGTATACCTTTAGGGCATAATGTATTGCTGTAGGCATTGCGTGAAGGATCATATAGTCACTGGCCTAATCATACTTTTTTGATTAATCGATAATGCCCAATGTGTTAACTTAACTGGGCAAGGACAACATTGAATTTTAAATTATTATCCGAAGTTCTAGGATATGTTTATCTTGTAAGGTATATGGTATACCGTATCGTTCAACTCTTTTCAAGATATTGACGTTTGAATTTGGTACTTTAGACCACAGGATTTCCTAATTTTAACACTAGATTTCTTAGCGAAAACACTTCACATATATTTATGTTATGAAGTTAATATTGTGTAAGAAAACGTGTTTCACATAAGAACACATTTTTTATCTGCACCAGTGGCGCGTATTAGGGCCAACATAAATAAACATTTTTGTAGAAAAATATTTTATTTTTACGCCTGAGAAAAACTACAAAGACAGTCGTAGGGCCGAAACTGCTCCATTTATAAAAAAGGGGGTGTAGAATTCTATTTTTGACTTCTTCTTCTTCTTCCATAGCCATTTGATGTTTACTCCTGAACATAGGCCTCTTCCAATGATTTCCATGTCGATCTTTGCGAATCGAATTCTTTCTCGCGTGTCGTTGGACGTCGTGTCCCCATCTCGCCTGTGGACGTCCGACACTTCTCTTTCACTCTCTTGGTCTCCATTGCATCAGGGTTTTCGTCCATTTCGAGTTGTTTCAGGCTACGTGGCCTGCCCAACTCCACTTCAACCTCGCTACTTTTTCAATGATGTCGCAAACTCCTGTTCTTCCCCCGATGTCTTCGTTACGTATCCTATATCTCAGGGTTACTCCTGGTATTGCTTTCTCCATCGCCCTTTGGCAGACCCGGAGGCGGTTTGCACTATTTGCTGTGAGTGTCATTGTTTCTAGCCCATATGTCGTCACTGGTAGGACACATGTAACATAGACTTTTCTTTTTAGATTTGTAGGAATTGTCGATTGACGAAGGATGTAGCTGAGGTTCCCGAATGCCATCTAGGCGAGGACGATTCGTCGAGTGATCTCTGCTGTTTGATTTTCTCTCTCAAGTTGGATATTATGTCCCAGATAGTTATACTGTTTGACTACCTCCAGAGTGTGGTTCTCAATGGTGACTATAATGTCATCTGGACTCATAATTTTAGTCTTTTGAAGGTTCATTTTGAGACCAACAGCATGGGAGGCGTCCTTGAGGTCTTGGATCATTGTTGATAATCCGTTTAGCTTGAACAAGACAATATCATCTGCAAAACGGAGGTGGTTGAGACGTTTTCCATCTATGTTGACGCCTTTCTACTTCCAGGATAGACACTTGAACACGTCCTCCAAAGCCAAGGTGAACAATTGCGGTGAAATTGTGCCTCCCTGCCTGACCCCCCGCCCCACGAAAACCCTTCCAGTTATTTAGTGTTCATCAATTTTTACATGCAGGGACGCGTTCTCGTAAATGTAGCGGATCAGGTTTGTATATCTGTAGTCAATTCGGGCATTGTTCATCACTCTCATCACTGCTTAGGAATATGGTCGGTTGTGCTGAAACCCTTTCTGAATCCTGCCAGTTCAACTGGCTGATAAAAGTCGAATTTCTGGCTCGGGCCATTTGGTATGATTCTTGTTAACAGCTTGTAGAAGATATACAGCAGGCTGATGGGTCTGTAATTTTTCATGTTCGTATTGTCACCTCTGCCTTTTTCCAGGAATCTGGAATTCTTTCTTCAGCGAAGCATTTATTCAGTAGAATTAAGTGTGTCCCACCTACAATTTGTATCATCTCCTTCGTGATTTGGTGCTCCCCTGGAGCTCTACAATTTTTGAGCTGTTTTAAAGCTGCCTCTAGCTCGTTATTATATATGGGCTCTAATTCTTTTGATCCCACGTTCAAGATTGATTTTCGTGTTTCGTCTTGCGCGGCTGCCACTGATTGTTTGTAGAACTTTCGATAAAAGTTCGCAACAGTTTCAGCAATCCTATTTCTTTCACTGACAATTTCCCCTTGGTCATTTTTCATTTGGTGAATGATCAGCTTGCCCCTAGATTGCATAGAACGAAGCACTCTCACGACCATCGATTCCGAAATCGGTTCTGTACTATTTGGGTTTCGAACTTTCGCGCGTCCATTCTACTTTGATCGAAACTCATCTCAAGCCCCTAAATTTATTTTGAAAAAGCCAATGAAATATAATCTTTATTGTTCATTGGAAATTGCTCATATGTAGTAAATTTCATGATTTAACAAATTATTGCACAATTATACGATTTTATAATGTTGTTTTTTTGTTCTAGTGGATGATGCTAGTGGCAGATATTCAACAGGGTGGTTTTGGGGAAACCACTATTGGACTGGTTCTAAAAGCTTATGTGACAACATAGAGCCCAGCCCCAATGGGTTTATGCCTAAGGTGAGTTTGGGTGAATCATTTACTTGCTCGAACAATTTTACTACACACACGTTATAAAACACTATAAAATCATGCAGTCTAACTAAAATTCTGGATTTACGCGAATCATAAGCATCGTCCATCATTTTTGTGAAAATTGTGTGCCTGTAAGCCTAGACACCAAAAAAAATTCTCATAAATTGAGCAGCAGAAAGCAAAATATCTTAGAAATAGGTCAAGCTTAGAATTTGTAATTTTGCTCTTGAAGTTACCCTTAACAGGATTTTTCAATCCGTTTATGCCGTTAAAAAATATAATCGACACCTGGATCATTTGATATCAAACGGTCCCACACCACACCAGATCACCAGATATCAACTTTTGGTTTATGGAGGCTTTTTCTTAGAGAATTTGGGTGAGTTTTTATCTGACCGCTATCTAAAATGTTGTTTATTAACCTTTTGATTCAAATACAAATTTACCTAATCGCTAATTAGGATATTCTAGATTGTTTCTCGATGTAAATTCAAAAGTTCTTGACAAAAGGTTAACCTTGCTTCTTTATCTCGTTTTGTATTTACTAAGATGCTATGCCATTTGACATTTGCAACGCAATAATAACATTTATTTTTTTTTGAGGAATTTGATATAGGCTCTGATTTGATATTCCCGGAATAAGGGAATGCCGATTAGCAGATCTCTTATCCCGTGAACGCAATTCTTTCAATTTTTTTCCAGAACTATTTTCACGACAACGACGAGCGAATTATTACATATTATTGAAGATATATTGTATAGCATTCAGTTTAATATGAAAATGGGAACTCTGTGTCAATAAATTAAAATTAAATTCTGAAAAACTAGATATAAACATGGTTCTTGATAAGAAACTGAATTTTGAATCATTTATTGATAAAAATTGTTTAATTCACACTGAGTCAGGTAGAATCGAGATTTTTCATCAAATGAAATATTTGGGCATATCTGCCTGAATTGATTTTATATGTAAAAAGTAGCAGATAGTATTTTTTATCAGAATTTTAATCATTGGTATGTAAATATACAATAACCTGGCCGCCCTTTAATTTATACTGCAGCTTTCTGTTCTCAGCTTGTAATAATGATGAAATTAATCGTTCATACTCTTACAAAATGAAGCAACGCTGATTATTTTAGGTTGCAATAAGTTCACACCTATTAAGTTTTTATTGCACTTCGTAGGTTAGGTCTTTATATGGTAAAGTATTATTGAATAATTGTATAAATATATTATAAATGTATTAAATTTATTTAGAATAATTGATATTGGACTTTTCAATGCTCCCCCAACAAAACTTAAAACAATAACAATTATATACTATTTAAATAAACAAGGACATTTTAACATTTAATAAGTAAATAAAAAAACACAAACTCCAGTAACGAATGGTGGCCCAACAAAAACTCAGCACCTCGAGTTTCAATATTTAAAATGAAAAATATGGAAAACCTACCTGACTTCACCCTCCTAGCGGAGGGAAGGACAACCTCCGAAATTCGAATAGGGGAGAAGAGTCGTGCGATACTTTCCTTTTGATGATCTCACAGAGTATTTTTATGTACCCAAAATTCTGCATAAATATTTCCATCCGTAACGAAATGAGAGTTGGAGACCTGTTTTTTTTTGAAAATGGTCAAAATTCAAAACAAAAGTAACTAGCTGGAAAGCAACTAAGGAACGTATCGTCACTGCGAACATTAACCACCAGAGACATAAATTAACTATCATCGGAACTTATGCTCCAACCAATGATACCGTAGTGGCTGAGGAAGACCGGTTTTTGACACTTTACAGGATATTCTCAATTCAACAGGCAATCAATGAGAAATTATTCCTATTGGAAATTTAAATAGCCGGACCGGTAGAAAACACCGCACCCCAATTGGCGAAAAAATCGGAGAAGAGACTCCAAATGAAAATAGGGAAAGACTGATAGATCTGTGCCAACAACACAATTTGAAAATAATGATTGGATTCTTCGAGCATAAGGATATTCACATGGCATCAAGATACTAGACAACTTCGGTGAGTAATTGACTATATAATTCTTTCACAAACTAGTAAATTATTATGCCGAGATGTGAAATAGGTAACAGATAGTGAATGTGGAAGCGATCACTTTCTAATAAAAGCAAAAATTAAAATCCCATTCAAACAGATTACCAACCAAAGTCAAAATACGTCTGAAAACTCAGTAAATGTATAAGATATAAAACAGAACTACTTCAGGAAGATAATATTAAACATCTATACGGGATCAAAAACTTAATTTGAATATTCTAAACTCGCTAACGCAGGACATATATTATCATTTGACAGGAACCATAAAAGCCTCACCTAAAGAAGCCCTAGGAGAATGAGAAAAGGGAAAAAGATACCCAACATAATAATGGAACGGATAACTGGAACAACAGAGACAAAACAAGCAAAAAGCAGCCACAAATGGATAAGTACTAAATTGCAAAAATTCAAAGAGGAGTACAGACGAGAACTAACAAAATTTAAAATAACAAAATATGCAGCGAGATTAACTCGCAAATTGGAGGCTCAAGATCTTCTGAATCTTGGAGAATTATTGGTACCCTAAGAAGAAATAGCACAAATAGACTAAATCTTCCAGTTATAAATATCACTAAATGGCGAGAACATCATGAGATAGAACTAAAAGAAGAAATACCTATGTACACTGCTCTCTCTCCAGAATCATGTCGAGTGGAGGGAACACCGATTGAAGTAACAGCGAACACAATAAGAAAGATACTAAAACTTATGAAAAATAATAGAGCCAGTGGTCCGGAAGGAATACCGTCAGAACTTCTCAAATACAGATCTTCTGAACTTGAATATATGCTGTCAGTTCTCATGACTTGATATATCAATGGCGACCCAATCCCTGAATCTTGGAACACTGGATCCTGGATCGACTACACCTATTCATAAAAAATTAAGGAAATATATCTATGCAGACTATAGATTATAGATGTATATTTGCCACCAGCTCATTTAGCAGATTATACGGTAAAATTCTTAAAAATCTAGACGAAGATGAATATGGACCCTTCGAAATCAAAGAACAGGGCGGATTTAGGACGGGTCGTTCATGCATTGATAACATATTCTCCCTCACCCAGATAATCGAAAAGAAAATGGCCACTAACAATGAACAAACACACCTCCTGTTTGTGGACCTTACTAAAGCATACGACACCGGTTCAATTAAAAAACTATGGGAAATTATGTCTAAAACATCAGTTAACGAAAAGCCATTAAACAGCTGTACATAGGGGCAACTTCAAGAAATAAGATTGGCCAAAATTTGTTCGAACCCTTTAAGATAACAAAGGGACAAAGACAGAGATGTTGCCTGTTACCAAACTTGACCGTGCGCTGCTCCAATGGCGCAGAAAGTGCAAGAATTTGGATATTCCCATCACAGATAACTACACACTATATACGTTGCATTTCGCAGATGATCAGGTAGTGACTGCACAGGACAGGAAGGATCTCTAGTATATGGCTAGAGAACTGCTTGAGGAGTACGAAAAATGGGGGCTGTAGGTAAACACTACAAAAATCATGTATATGTGCGTTGAAGGACCAATGGAAGATCTAATACTTGACAACAAAATAATAGAGGCCGGTGAAGAATATACGCATCTCTGGGTAAAGATCGACAGCAAATTAAGGTGTTAGAAGGAATACAGGATTGGATAAACAAAGGAAAAATAGTCATAGGTGCCTTATATCGCATTCTATGGTCAAAAAAATCACCAAAAAGAGAAAGCAATTGATTCGCAATACTATTTTTGACAGCATCATATTATACAGTTCAGCAGTTTGGCAATTAAATCAAAAACAGAAAAATAAATTGTTGGCAACAGAAATGGTTTTTTGCGAAGATCGGCAAGAGCATCACGACAGGACGGAACTAGAAACGAAAGAATCAGAGATATTATGGATGTTAGGAAGGATATAGTAGAATAAATGCAACAAAAACAGCTTCGTTAGTTTGGTCATGTAGAACGAATGCCACCGGAAAGAATTCCCAGAATGGTTTTGCAATGGATCCCCACCGACCGGCGACCGACGGAAACGAGGAAGGGCTAAATGTTCCTGGCTGGATACAAGGCATTCATAGGGTTATGTAAGATAGAAACCTTCAAGTTGGAGATTGGAATGATCGAGAGACCTGGAGACAGGGAACCGGAAGGTGTAGTAGAACGCTACGAGACCGGAGGTATATATTGAAAAAGGTCAACATGTGTGTCCAATTTAATTAGTTCAACATGATTTTTTTAAAAACGTTAGATTTGTATCAAATCGATTGGTAATTCTTGGTAAAATCAAAATTCCATGGTAAAAATGGTAGAAATTATCTTTTTTTATAGAAATAACGACAATTTTCGGCGAACGACATCCTAAAAAAATATGTACGACACGATACACCTATAGTACGATGTATTACAACTGGTTGTCAAATTTGAGGGCACTGACTTACAAGAACTTAAAACGCATGTGTGCTGTGAAACTCAGTTCTAGCATGGTTAGGACACCCTGAAGCCTACGCACATGTGTGCTGTAAGAAACTGGTTGAACATGTTTGGTGAGAAGCATGATGACTGAAAAATATAAAGATTTGTAAGAAAAGGCTGAGGGGAGATTACTAATTTAGATCATGTAGTACCAGGAGTCAACAAAACTATGATGATGGTAATTTCGATCGCCGATTCCAATTGTGTGAAGTGATAATCAATGGAACTATTAACAATAACTACTTCTTCGATATCTATTCATTTTACGTCAACGGCATTGTTAATATGCATAACTGCGAATATTGGTCAGAAGAAAATCCCATAGTATTTCTTGAAATACATCAATATTAAATATTCGAGCGGGTATTTACGGGTCTGGTCTTGATGGCCAAATGTGTCTGGAGTTGCTAGATAATTCTGTTCACCCAACCCTCGTACAAATAATAAAAATTTAAGAACACCATGAAACCATGATTTTTTCTCATTTCGACCAAGCGTCTCTTGGTTCGTCTATTTTTAGATGAAAAATCGAGAGGCAAAGTTTGCGTTCGGCCAAAGAACAGTTTATGTTAGACCGGGCTCCCAGTGGAGTTCCGTATGCAAAATATGCAGACCGCATTCTGACTTCTGATATGTGCTGTACTGATCTTATACTTCGATATGAATGATGTTGCCAGTGAGTGTTGTGGTACGTTCTCTCTCCCCCTTCCCCTTCTACATTGCTGTTAACATTGTTAGCATACTTCGAAAAAGTATTGATCATAATCATGGGACTATTAAAAACGAATGTTTAAGGCTGTATGTATACTTTTTTCGGTTATAAATATAACACACCACAAGTCAGTAGGTACAATACGTTTAATTTTAATTAAAAAATCATAGAAAAAAAAATTATAGTTAATTTTAAAAACAGTGTTTTACTTTCTTACAAATTTTGTGCCAATGGAAATATTCCAATTTTAATTTATACTACTATAAAGTGAAATTAGCGTTCAGGGCACCAAGGGGTCATCTGATCATCATTCAAAAATATTTTTTTGAAAAAAATTTTAATTTCCAATCAGGAAAAAAGTCACCCCAAGTGGCTTAATAAAAGCGGGACAAAATAGACTTATCTGGACAATTTTCAAGCTGACGCGCATCTTGTGAGTGCGTGCGTGTGTTGTGAGTGTGTTAAATGTGTGAGTATGTGTGCGTGTGAAGGCGCGTGCCGTGGCGTTTGCGCGAGAGCGCGCATGGGGTTTTAAAGGAGATGAAAATGGGATAAAAGAGTTGTTTAATGAGAAATAAGGGCACATCAGCCCTTGAAAATATTAAATTTTTATATATATATATTCATATTAATTATAAATATTCATATTAAATATAACAGTACCACTTAATACTTAAAATATATTATATGTGGACATGCATTTTACTGAAACAGTAGTATAATTCATTTTACTGAAACAGTAGTATAAAAGCTTTACTATGTACGGTTAAATCAGTCTATAAATATGGCTAGAAATACCATGACTTGAAACTTTCAAAGATAATTATGAAATAAAAAAATTTAAAATGAAATTACTCTAGTTGCCATCTGGGTCATCGGGGTGTTCTTCATTATGAGGCAATTCTGCATTAGAACACTATCCACTGCAGTGATGACATCATTCCCGGCACACAATTCCCGCGGACCGGCCGCAGTATCCACACGCATCTCCACATTGGGATTTGCACGCACCCCTAATAAGGTTCAGTAGACTCGGCGGGGCAGCGAGCAGGTCGGAGCAGTGTGGCACAAACCGCGCTGCGTAGTCCAGTTTTCTCCAGTCATACTTCGTTGCATTGTCAACCAAGTCATCAGAGTAACAGCGAAGAACTACGGGGAAACGGTCAGAATAAAACAAACTGGACCCGTCTTCTGAAGCCTGCACTCGAATAGAGAGGGATAAGGGTGCTACAGGACCCCGGGGATGCAGATACCTTGACCAGTATAATAGCCCGACCTTTGCTATAGCAGCAACAGACACGGATATTCTTGCCATGCTTGTCCAGCGCAGAAAACCTACCCAGAAGTTCTGATTTTTCGATAAAGAGACCTGTGGAAGAGGCACAGAACATCGAATTGATACAGGAGCACCTTGACAATGTGAAGTCAGCCATTCTCTTTGCCCATGCCTTTTCCGGCTGTGATACAATGCCAGCAGTTTTTGGAAAAGAAAAGGCATCAACATTGAAAATTCTCCAGGGCAACGAAGTTGGAGCTTTTAATAAGCCCGGAGCAGATTTGGAGAGGATCGTCTCCTGCGGTAAGAAATAGCTTCTTGCTTTATACAGAGGAGCGAAATATGCCACCCTAGATGACCTTCGCTACACCCTCTACAACAAGTGTAGCCGCCACGCAAAAGCTAGATGCTGACTTGCAGCTGAAAACTTTGCCCCCTGCAGCTGCTCGACAACATTCATTGCGCGTGCACCTGCAGGTAATTGAAGAAAAATAAAAGGGTAAAGCATTCTGCATTAGTAAAATATTAATTAGGTTGATATTTTTTAAGTTCAAGAATGGCTTGGGACAGGAACAAAGCTGGACGCAACGAAGTACGGCTGGAGAAAACTGGACAACCCAGCACGGCTTGTGCGCTTGCCCTGTCGAGTCTCTTGAGCTTAAGCTTAATTAGGTGTGCGTGGAAGTCCAGATGTAGAAATTTATGTGGATGCCGGTCCGAGGGGATTGAACACAGTAGTGGAGAGTGTTCATGCAGAATTGCTTCATAATGAAGAAGACCCCGACGACCCAGATGGCGTTTAGAGTAATTTAATTTTTTTTTATTTCATAATTATTTATGAAATTGTTAAGTCATGGTATTTCTAGCCATACTGATCTAACTGTACATACATGCTTTTATACTACTGTTTCAAGAAAATGTATGTCTACATATCTTTTAAATATTAAGTGGTACTGCTATTATTAATATGAATATTTATACTGATTAAATATTTTTAAGGGCGTGCGGTTTTAAAGGAAATGAAAATGGGATAATTGAGTTGTTTAAAGAGAAATAAGAGCACCTCGCTCTTATTTCTCTTTAAACAACTCAATTATCCCATTTTCATTTCCTTTAAAACCGCACGCGCACCTTCGCGCAAAGGCCAGTGCACGTGCCTCACACGCACACGGACACAAGATGCGCGTCAGCGTGAAAACTGATCAGATAAGCCCATTTTGCTCAGTTTTTTAGCCATTTCCGGAGAATTTTTCCCGATCGGGAAAAATTATCATTTCCGGGTTGAAAAATTACTTTTTCTTAAAAAAAAAATACGTTTGAACCATGATTAGATGACCCCTTGGAGCCGTGAACGCCAATTTCATTTTCTAGTAGTTTACATTAAAATTGTAATATCTCCATTGGCTCTTGTAAATTTTCCAATGCGGGGATTTTTGGGGACTTTGTTTCCGATGATAAAGTACTGTCTTAAGAACCCAAATCAGTCGTCAGATGTTATGAATAATTTTTTCTGCGATACCACATTCCTCGGCAACCTAACTTTTCTAGTTTATGCCGGAGGTAAAATAGTGGGGGGGGGGGGGGGGGGCGAAACGGCAATCGCACCATGCGCGCGCGCGGCAACATGCTTTTTTATACAGACAAAGGTCTCAGATACACAAATCACAAAACAGATTGCGGTCTGCAGATTTTGCAAACGAGGAACCCATTGGAGCCTGCACTATGTAGTATAACAGGGGCTTCCATGCTTCCAGTGAATATCTTGTCTTTATTATAGATCGCTGAGATGAGGTTTAAGGAAAATATTATGTATTGAAATCTAATTGACAAACTTATGTACATCCTTATATTATATAACGAGCATATAATATTAGAATCTCTAAATTGGAGTTCCATGAATGAAATATTCTGATCATTGATGGCCGAAAAATCTCAGATTATATTACTTATGTCCTACGAAGCGATGTTCGATATTTATTCATAACGTGGCCATAGGAGACAATGTGCCAGGGCCAGGTCCAACGACTATTTTTAGCCTAGGCAACCTAAGGCTTACTATGTCGTATGAAAAATCCATTGCTCAGCGGGATAATCCAAGGAAGTCAAATACTTAGGCGTCACTTTTGACTATGATATGACTTAAGGACTGCATCTTGGCAAGGTCACTCAGAAAGCAAGATTTGCAATGGGCAGATGCACGTGACTTTGCGCGAGAAATTGGGGGCTGAGCCCCGAATTGAATCTCTGATTGTACAAAATGGTGGTAAGACCCATGCTAACATATGGCTCTATAACCTGGGGCATAAAGGCCACGCAAGGCTGGAATGTCTCTGCGTCTCGGTGGCGATGGGAGGGGAGCAGCCCCAACTGCAGCACTGGAAGTCCTGCTAAATCTACCTCCATTACCTATCCTCATACAGGGGAATGTAAGAATGGTACAATACCTGCTCAAGCAATGGGAAGGCCCACAAGTTGGAAACCAGAGGAGAGTGAGGAGATCAAGTATCTCTTCGAAATGCCATCAGATGAAACAACCCCCTTCTATGGGTTTGATAGACCCGTCTCAGTAGCAATTGTAGGCAGAGAAGAATGGGAGGGGGCCTCCTATAAAAGCAAGTATACCGACGGTTCTAACACCAGTAGAGGGGTGGGAACCGGGGGCCGGGGTCCACAGACCAAGGTTAATATCTCCATAAACACGGGCAGTCAAGTGTTCCAAGCAGAGGTCCCGGCAATTCAACACTGCGCCATGGAGATAGAGAAACTAAACATTAGAAAAAGGATTGTAGTCATATACTCCGTCAGTCAGGCCGCCTTGAAAGCAGTTAGTGCACACAAGGTCAGATCTAGACTAGCCAAAGCCTGCACAAATGTCCTTGAAGAGGTTGGTCGTAACAATAAGCGTTTTTTAATGTTCAATATGATGTACAAGAAGTTGTAAAATAATATTACCAGCTTTTTAGAAAGAACTTCCAGGCGCACTTTTGAGGAGAACTTAGAAAAATATTATCTTGGTCAGAATCAATAGCACTTTAATTTGAGGTTAAAATAAGCTTATTTGTCAAAATAATTTAAATCATTTTAAAAGTTTAAAACACACGACTATTACTGAAACACAAAACATTTAATGCTTTTTTTGAGTTGTCTACTTGAGAATCAAGTTGAGATAAACCAATTAGGCATGTAGTTTGGCCCTTCTAATGGCGTTGCCCTAGGCGGTTGCCTGGGATTCCCGAAGCTATGACCGGCCCTGAAAAGAGCCCATCTATCGAGACCAAGGACATTTATTGGTTCAATGTCTTTGATCGAGGCTGTTGGGGCAAAAAGGATAGTTATAGGGAAATACGTTTTATGAGGTAAAATAATACAAGAATGTCATTTTATTCTACGCACATGGGAATTTCTGATATGTTCAAGGATTACTTATGTTCGTTAAACATGTCGATAAAGAGCATTTTTATATTTTATTTACTTATTTGTTCAAATCGTGACGAGAGCCAGCCACTATTTTTAGCCTAGGCAAAGTGTAAATCTGGCGCCCTCGCCAGGGCACTTACCTGGAGCTGAGACCAGCCCTGGAAAGAGCCCGTCTGTCGAGTTTGTTTAGGCAAAAATGATTTGGACTCTTACGTTATAGAGTAAAATATTTACGGTAAAATAATCGTCTAATTTATATCATAATTTGAATTTTAAATCCTGCGTTCCCAATTTAAAGATATTAAATATTCTCCTTTTCAAGAACTATCTTCTTGTTGCTAAATGGCAAGAAAACAATTAAAATATCGTTTGCCACTTGAAGAGATAAGGCAAATTTAAAGTCACTAAAAGACTTAGAGAGTACAGGACAGGCTCATGCCGTTGTTCATGTGTATCGTGTATTGTTGTTATTATTGTTATTATTATGCCAGCCAATACGGCAATAACCTGAATTGTAATGCTATTATATTTGTTTTTTACGTTCGCATTATATTTCAAAAATCAATTAAATTAAATAACGTATAATTTTCAGAATCGTTCCAGAGTGATAAGGATGACATCGGCAAGGAAACGCGAACCTGATAGTCCAAGTCAAGCTGTCGGTTATCAGAAAGGGCCTCTAATTCACACGTCGGTGCCCCCATTTTCTGTATCGTTTTACATGATAAGGGTAGACGTAAATTCAAGCTTTACAACTGAAGTAAGTAGGGTAGTATTTTAGCAAAATTAGAGATAGTATCGAAATATATCTTCTAAATTTTAAGAGATTGTGACGAAAATTTTCAATACATTCTAACCCAAACTAACCCAATCTAAGTTTTCTCAGAAGTGCGGAAATAACTTTTAAAGGCCCTAATTGGTATCTCTAATTGGTCTGGCAATTTTTAACTAAACGATACAAAAGTTGAATGGGTTAAGTCAAATTTACAGAGGGCAGACATAAAATTACCGTTTATTATTTATGTTTAAGGAACGTGTACTGTCTATTGGTCTATGTTTACCATACGTCTGCAACGACGAAGATGTGAAGACAATTATGGAAGAAACTGCAGCTGCTTCTGATAGCGTGGCAGTTGAGGTAATCGCAGTAAAATCTCAGCATAATCGTTATTATATGTGGCAAGACAGAACATTTTTAGTTTTATGGTAAGTAATGTCCCTGCTAGTACTAGGGTACGTCAAGAAAGCCTCCGGAAACATAGTTTATATTCGATGCATTTGGAATCAGTCATTATGTTAAAAGTAGACGAAATAAATTGGTGATGGTTATCATACTACTCCGTAGCTAAATGAACGGCAAGTAACGACCTGGCATGGCCTGCAGCTTTTCCAGATCTTAGTCTTGGGCAACCAAAATTGAATTAAAATATAGCACTTCCAAAATCAAGCAGTAACTAAAAGCTGGAAGATATAGCTCTGCTTTATCCTTCTGAAAGTTTTCTAGATGAGCTATGGTTCCGTAACATATCACCTATGCATATTTCTACTTCTATTACTTTTTAGCGTCGTAACGGCCATAATGACATGTTGTTTGGTAGCTGGTACTTTATTTGATTACTACTTGGAGCACCAGAAGAATAAAAAGGTAGCGATTATCACTCAACGATTTTCCGTGCCTAGCCTAAAAGTGGCAAATGGTAAGTCACAGCTAATATTAGGAAATATTTTTAAATTGTTTTTCTATTATTGTGTTCTAAATTTCAAGATCTGAAACCCCAAAAGAGAAATGGAACATCCGAATTATTTTAGATTCCAGAATAAATAATTAGTCACAATTTTTTTTGACCCAGAGTTGCAGGCGTTTTAAAATTATTCTAGATCTACAGTTCACTCTGGCAACCACTTCTCTTTATATATTTTTAAAGTAATATCAGTGGTGAAAATTGCAAAAAATAATAGATTGCACGGAAAAGAAAAATGTTAAAACTTTGGCCTCAGAAATTCTCTTGACCCAGCCAATTTTCTGGATTTCTTTCCAAATAAATTTTTCATAAACGATTTCTTTTAAATTTAACCGCCGGAAAACCTATATGGTTGATTGAATTTTTTTTGTATTTTCTTAGTACTTGAAATTGAAAGGTCCTAATCAGTTAAAAATTACATCAATATCGTTTTTTTCTGGATTGGCCAAAATCGTTGAAAATTGCAAACAAATTAAATTTTTTGGATGATTACTGGCTTTCTTATACGTTACTCGGTGAGCTTCTTAAATCCTCATTTTATTAAAATTAGTTATTGAGTTATCGAAGACTTTTGGGCGAATTTAGACTTTTGTGTCATTTCTGGTTTAATAGGAGTCCAAAAGCAATGGAAACGCCCTAAAAAAATTGCAATTAATATTAAGCCGGAGAATGAAACGCAAGGATTGAAATTAAAAAATAAATAAATAATATCATGACACCTGATTTGCATATGCAAGGTGATTTGGAGGTATTTGCATATACAGTCTCCGGAAATACCGTTCGAATAATTTCAGGAGTGATTCTACATAAGAAAACAGGAACATTTTTTCATATGAACCTGGGTCCGGAAATGCAGTTTCCAAGTTACAGGGTATCAAACTTTTTTAAAAAATCGGTTTTTTATTAATATCTTAAATAACCTTTTACTTATTTTGTTGAAATTTGGTAGTGTCATCTGTAGTAATAAAGGGCTCATTTAGCTTTAAATAGAGTAAAAATATAAATTCCAGTGTCGTCAAAAAAATGTGAGCCACTGACTTTTTTAAACATTTTATATTTTTTTGGTATTAAGCAACTAAAATACTACATTTTTGCTTCCTGGCTTATTTTCGTTTCTTGCTTCGTTTTCGAGAAAATAAAATGAAAAGCAGATTTTACATTTCCAAACTTTTTTTTTTAAAATCGAATTTTTTTTTATTAATATTTTAAATATCCTTTTACCGATTTTGTTGAAATTTGGTAGTATTATCTGTAGTAATAAGGGGCTCATTTAACATTAACTAGATTAAAAATATAAAGTCCAGTGGCGTCCAGGGGGGCGTCATACCGAATATTATTGACAAGATAATGTGCGCCACTGACTTTTTTAACATTTCATATTTTTTCGTATTAAGCAACTAAAAATACTACATTTTTGCTTCCTGAATTATTTTCGTATCTTGCTTCGTTTTCGAGAAAAAAAATAAAAACCAGATTATTACATTTCCAAACTTTTTTAAAAAATCGAATTTTTTTTATTAATATTTTAAATATACTTTTACCGATTTTGTTAAAATTTGGTAGTGATATCTCTAATAATAAGAGGATCGTTTGACCTTAATTAAAAAGTCAGTGGCGTCCTGGGGGGCGTCATTCCGAATATTATTGACAAAGAAAAATGTGCGCCACTGACTTTTTAAACATTTTATATATATTTTCGAATTAAGCAATAAAAAATACATCATTTTTGCTTCTTGAATTGTTTTTGTATCTTGCTTCGTTTTCGAGATAAAAAAATAAAAACCAGTTTATTACATTTCCAAACTTTAAAAAAAATCGACTTTTTTATTAAGATCTTAAATATGCATTAACCGATTTTGTTGAAATTTGATAGTGTTTTCTGTAATAATAAGGGGCTCATTTAGCCTTAATTACTCGTAGATTAAAAATATAACCTTCAGTGGCGTCCCGGGGGGGGGGGGGGGGGCGTCATACCGAATATTACTGACAAAAAAACGTGCGCTACTGACTTTTTAAAAAAAATTATATTTTTTTCGTGTTTAGCAGCTAAAAATGCAACATTTTTGCTTCTTAAATTATTATCATGTCTTGCTTCGTTTTCGAGAAAAAAAATAAAAATCAGTTATTACATTTCCAAACTTTTTAAAAAAATCGATTTTTTTTATTAATATTTTAAATATTATGACTTTTTATAGATTCTATATTTTTTTCGTATGAAGCAACTAAAAATACAACATTTTTGCTTCTTGAATTATTTTCGTACCTTGCTTCGTTTTCGAGAAAAAAAAATCAGTTTATAACACTTTCAAACTTCTTTTTTAAAAATCGATTTCTTTTATTAATATCTTAAATATGCTTTTACCGATTTTGTTGAAATTTGGTAGTTTTATCTGTAATAATATGGCGTTTTATTTTTTATCATTTTTTTGAATATTTTTATCAAAATTTTCTCGTCAAAGTTCGTCTGGGGGGAAGCAATGGGTTGATGATTCGGTGAAAAAATCTAGTGCAAATCTGAAGGATTTATTTGTTTGTATGTAAGTACTATCCAGAAATGAAATCCACATATAACGCCGCTAAGACAAAACATCACACGTTGGTGAAGACTAGGAAGAGGGAGTATTTTCAGAATAAAATTTTCTCCTCGGAGAATCCTGCGAGGATGGCTTGGGGAATTGTTTCTCTCTTGACTGGCAAAGTCAAAATATAGTTCATAACGTAGATAATAAACAAGTTAAAGACTATGACACAATTTGTGAAACTTTCGATGATTTTTTTATTAATGAGCCACTGAAGATTGTTCAGTCAATTGAGAGGAACAATCTATCAAGTCATGATTTCTCTAATTTTGTTAAAAGGAACTATAATAGTTTCTCTCTGAAGCCCGTTACAGAGGACGATGATTAAAAAATAAATGGTCATCTGGTTTTGATGGAATTCTGCTTTGTCTTCTTAAAAAGGCCATGTGTTATTTGAGTAAGCCATAAGCATTCTTAATAAATCACATTTTTTCGGCGGGTCAATTCCCTAGGCGGCTGAAAGTGGGAAGGGTTGTTCCCATATTTAAGAAAGGTGATCCTGAATTGATGAAGAACTATAGACCCGTGGTAGTGTCGTCTTCATTTTCAAAACTTTTTGAATATGCTTTCCTAATTCAATTCTTCAAGGTTTTATTAAAATTTAATTTAATTAATGATAATCAGCATGGCTTCGTGCCTGGAAAACCTACAAATACTGCCATTCAGGAATTCTATGATAAAATTCTGAACAGGGTTGATGATGGAGAATGTCCTGTAGCTGTTTTTCTTGACCTTTCTAGAGCTTTCGATTGTGTCAATATGAATTTATTATTGTCCAAATTGGAAGACTATGGGATCCGGGGTAAACCGCTGTGTTGGTTGAATTCATTCATGAGTAATAGAATTCAGTATGTTTCTCTTGACTATTTATCTAGTAATAGTAGACAAAATGCAAGCTCATCATGTAAGACTGTTCGTTCGGGTGTGCCTCAAGGCTCAGTTCTAGGACCCTTTTTATTCATAATATACGTTAATACCATAGTTAACATTGCTGCCGATTTTCATTTAACAATGTATGCAGACCACAGTACTGTCTTGCTTTCTGGCAAATCTCAGGAGCAACTTATGGATAAATTATTATTTTTTTTCAATAGCAATGACTTACATCTAAATGTAGAAAAAACTCAAGCATTGATATTTAGAATGCCTCAAAGACCTATAGTTGGCCTTCCATTATTAAATATAAATAATGAGAATATTTCGTACGGTAGTTCGCCAGTTTTTTTGGGAGTAAGGATTGACGGTTTTCTATCCTGGCGACCGCACTGTGAAGTCTTATGTGCAAGGCCTAATCAAATATGATTTCAACAAGTGCATGGGCATCGAGGTTTGTCCAGGTTTGTCCTCTTATGTTCTTTAGCCACGAGTATTTCTTTCTCCCGAGTCTCTTTTTCTCTCGATTTTCCCCTCCATGATCAGCTTAAGAAATTGGTACTTGGAATTCCTGAATATACGGCCCAGGTAGGCTGCTTTTCTTCGTTTCACTATTTGCAGCAGTTTTCTTTCTCTTCCCATTCGGTTTAATACCTCCGCGTTGGTTACCTATATGGTCTGTCCACGGAAATTTAAAGGTTCTCCTGAACACCCACATTTCGAAGGCCTGAGACAGTTCATGACGTTAGCTTTTATTGTCCAAGTCTCCACTCCATACAGCAGCACTGAGTACATGTAGCATTTCACAAAACGGTACTGTAACGTTAAGTTTAGACTCTTGTTGCTGAGTAGAGTTCTCATATTTGTAAATACTACCCTAGCCTGCTCTATTCTGCTGCGTATCTCCGTGTCCTGGTCGAGGTTCTCCGTTATCCAGCTTCCGAGATATCTGTACTTGGAGACATGTTGGATGTTGTTACCGTTCACCTTGATGCTTAGATGTACATTTGGTGTTCTGCTAACCACCATTACCTTCGTTTCGTCCGCGTTGATTTTTCAGCCAAGTCGTTCTCCTTCGGTATTTACCCTGTCGATAAGGCGTTGAAGCGCTTGCTGACTATCCGCCAATATGACCGTGTCATCGGCATAGCAAAGGTTATTTACAACCTGCCCATTTATTTTTATCCCATCCTCTGCATCTCTCAAGGCACTTTCAAAGATTGACTCAAGAGTAAAGGTTGAATAGCAGGGACCCTGTCTAACACCCTTCTCTACTGGGAAGTTCTGTGTAGTTTCATTTGCCAATTTCACCGATGCTGTTTGATTTATGTAGAGGTTCTTGATGAATCTTAAATCGTTCTGATCTATCATTCTGCCTTGGAGCAGCTTCATTAGCTCTGTATGTTTGACACAGTCAAACGCCTTCTGATAGTCTATGAAGCACAGAAAAACGTCTTTTTGCTGGTCTCTGCATTTTTGAAGTAATACTGTTAAGCTGAAGAGTGCTTCTCGTGTGCCGAAGCCTTGCCTGAATCCAAACTGTGTTGGACCAATTTCACATCTGTTGTAGACCCTTGTATGTATTATCTTCAAGAAGAGCTTTAGCGCCGCGCCGGTATCTCGACCGTCTCATATATATTGTTAAATATTTCCATGAAGGGATCTATATTTTCGTCGTTCAGCAGTTTTATTATTTCTATTGCGTAATACGAAAAAAAAATAAATTGTTTAAAAAGTCAGTAACGCACATTTTTTTTGTCAATAATATTCGGTATGATGCCCCCCGGGACGCCACTGGACTTTATATTTTTAATCTATTTAAGACTAAATAAGCCCCTTATTATACAGATAACACTACCAAATTTCAACAAAACCGGCAAAAGGTTATTTAAGATATTAATAAAAAATCGATTTTTAAAACACCCTATTTCTTGGAAACTATGCATTTCCGGACCCAGGTTCATGTTTTCTTATGTAGAATCACTCATGAAATTATTCGTACGGTATTTCCGGACATGGTGATAGAAGGTAGGTATTTTTGCAATTTTTTTTTTCAATTTGCGTTTTTTTATTTTGGTTCAAAATTTAAATTCTGTATTTATACCGTGGCTAGGTGGGAATCTGATCTGTGCCATCACGCATTAATTTTTTCTAACTGTAAATTGCTGTCATGCGAATTATTTTAAATGAATATTTTTATTGTTGTTAATAGTTCTCCTTTCCTATATTGATGAAAGTATCGTATAAATCTAGATTGTCTTCGTCAAGCATTTTATTTATTTCAGTTGGCAAATCTTCTCGACTCGAGAGTTTATGTGGTTTAATGGGTTTTCAAATTTTGCCTTTCACTATGGGAGTCCTGAAACTTGTTCTGATTTTTTTTTATTTGATATAGGCAGAAAGTACCTCTCTAATATAGTACCTGCATATTTCCGATTTATCTTCTGATTTTATTACTATTTTATTATCATTATTAGTCAGGGTTGTAAGCTTTTTTGTTCTATATATTCCTGATCATGCATTTGCTGAAGTATTTCTATTCCTTAAATTTCTTGTTATATCATTTCACTTTTTGCTCTTCTGAGCTTGAATTTATTTATTCTCTCTATTATTTTGTAATCGTCTTAATTTTTTCTGTTTGCATATTTTATCCTTTCGTTCGTTCGTCATTCCATTCACCGTAACACTAGTGCTTTTGTTAACTAATACTATACATTCTGTGAGTATTCTGAAATTGTCTATATTATGTGATGGCTAGTTTTCGTCTGAAGAGTTCATATTTTACCGATAGCTCAGAGTTAACTTTCGGCTAGCTCTGCAATTTCGCTGCTTATAATAGAATAGAATCCATATCACACTAATTAATATAAATAACTATTATATTCCGTGGACTCAATGCGTGTATAATAGCTATTGGTTACCTCTAGTATATAATAGGATAGGATTGGTCAAGTAATTCGTTTAATCATTTAGTTCATGTATTTATAGGAAAATCTGGAATTTACGTTGTAACTACAAATGTTGAAAACAATAATGGGAGCGTGCCTGCAGCGGAAATAAGCGATTCCGCTTCTACGGCTCCGCGCGACACCGTTTTAAGTATGTAACTTTTAATATTTCGGTGTTAGATCATCTGTGGGCAACTTTACTTCAACATTCTGTCTGTTTTAATCCAATTAATATTTAGGTTAAGATTTAATCCAACTTTCTAACTACATCATTCTGTCTCAGTTGTTCCTAACATACTTATACTAACAGGTGTTTATAGGCCGATTTTACTGATTGTTTTTATATACAGATAAATAGATAAAGATAAGATGCTTTATTGTCAAAAAATTTCACAATATTTAGACAAAGCTAGAGCTAGAGTACAAAACATATAAAAACACAAATAGAAACATACAATAAAAAGAAAAAGAAAAATCTAACCATACAGAACTTTATACAATTGTGCAAATTCTACGTGGTCAAAATATTATATAAAATATTAAATATCAAAATATTTAAACATCAAATACCAAACACCAAATATTAAACATTAAACCAGTGTGTAAAATGCTCAAAATTAAGTATTCATAAAAATGTCGTTTACTGCGTATAAGGCTCTCTCCAGTAAGTATGATCTCAAAGCTCTGCGAAATGCGGGAAAAGATGTTATTGACTTCATTTCAAATGGCAAATAATTGTGTTTTTTTTGCATTGTACAGTATAGAGCTTTTAACTAGCTCTGAGCGCGGGGTTGGCAGATAAAGATCATATGCTCCGTATTCCTAAGTGGACAGTTGTTAGATGGCATTTCTGGAATAGTAGATACGTGCTTGTGGATTAAGCAAACGGATTCAAATATAAATAAAGAAGGAAGAGTTAAAATACGCTCAAATTGAGTCGTACAACACCTACGACAAAACTCTAACTTTAGAAACGTTGAAGCACAGGAGATTAGAATCGCACCACGATTTAATGGTGATTAAGTGACTAGATACAGTTCTGTGAAACGTCGTAATATCCGAGTTGCTCGAAGTGAAAGAGACAGACTTTACCGCTAATGTCCAGACAAGCAATGTCGTTGATAAACAGCTGAAATAAAATAGGGTCTAGTACTGAACCCTGGGGTACTCCACAATCCACAATCTATTGGCTTGCAAGAAGACATCGGCGTATCAACCCTCACAAGCTGTTGTTAAGATACGACTTAAACCCTTAGACTATATAGCAGAGCTTAAACCATTCGAGAGGCACTCCTCTGAATCCGTATTACTGTAATTTATTAAGTAAGATATTATGATTTACACAATCGAAAGCTTTAGAGAAATCACAGTAAATTGTTGTTGTAGAGTGATAGTTGTTCAGGTTGGAGTATACATAATTAAAAAGGAATAACATAGCATCATTTGTGCATTTGCTACTTAAAAATCCAAATTGATGGGTAGTAAGTATTTTATATTATTAGTGTCTTAAGGACTAAATATTAATAAGAAAAACACTAAGCTTGCCTTCATCCAATTTTTCAGAGGGTGCTTGATCCTCTGTTCGCGTCATTCTACCTAAAAATCCCCGTTCTAATCGGAGAGCCAGTAGAAAAATAATTGCTGTGACCTTCTCTAACCTTCTGAAGGTGTTGAAGTCTCTCCGATGGAATTAGAGATCTGATGGCCGAGATATCCGTTTCAGCCTCAGCCGAACCAATACCGCAGGCACCGTGGAAGCGATAATACAACTTACGCAAGGAGTCCACGTCACTAAGAAGTCCCTCTGAGCTAATTTGATGCTAGTGTTGGTGTGCCCTGCAAAACACACACTGGAGGGTTGGGCATGGAGATAGGGAAGGAATAGCCGACGAGCCTTTAATATGGAGGGGTCCCTCAGTCTAGCCAGCAAATAACAACCATTAGCCGTATTCGAATCTCGCGACAGCCGCACTAATGTAACGTTAAACATCCAAAGTAGTACTTGCCAGACCAATTATATATAATTAATTTGAAAAAAAAATCATTTACAATTTCCTAATCCTGCCAGGTTTCAAGCATATTTTTTCGTCAACTAACCCAAACTAAATGCATGCAATATGTTCACTTAGCACTCCTTTTTCTTTCAAAACAACATATCATTTACCTTATTCTTGGCCTAGAAAAAATCACATATATTCATCTTTTGCTGGTGCATCTTGTAACGGTCAGAAAATGATAACGTACTTTATTACTAATTAGAGTTAAATTACATCCAACCTTTTTACTATTTGAATTTTTTTATATTCGCCATTACTTGTATTTTGATTTTTTGCACATACGCCATTCCGTCAAGATTTCTTTAATCTGCCAATGCTGACTGTCTCGGAAGGAGGATGAGACGGATCCTCTGCGACGGGAAACGATCAAAGAACCCAATTATGGCACTGACTCCAGACACCATACCATCAATAAACTAAAGGTAATAAGCCAGAGGCAAATGGCTGTGATAAGTATACCTTAGTGGGTATCCTCTACCCGACCTATTTGGGAGTCAGGCAGTATCTGTGTTATTACCTTGGCTTATTGTGGGTTTGATGCCTAGCTTCAGTTCCATAACTGAGATTTTTCACCGTTTTTCAGCACGAAGGTGCTGTTTCGTCTACTTTTTGGTAATTTCTGCATTGGCAGATCTGAAAAAAAAATCAAAAAATGGAAAAAAAATCCCTGATGAATTGCAAATTAAATGGTTCATTCTGATGATCAAAACAAGTACGTATAGGCAGTATATATAATTTTATTTATTTCAGAAAATATTTTGCTACTACTCATAACGCATGCTTTAAATGCAAGGATTCAATCAATATTTGTTTCGTGGTACAGAACTTGTCTATATAAAATAGAGCGAACTCAAGCTTTTGTGATTGTTGTCTCCAAGCTAATACAAGAACCACCATACTCAGATGATAGTAGACAGACTTTAAGGGTCGTTGATATTGAATGTTTTTCCACCACTAGCTAGCACCTCCAATGATCAAATAGTGTAAATCTAATTATTGGATAACTTTCTCCAATTTTAATTAAGTAAGAATTCAATTAAAAAGTTGAGAATGGTGAGCGCAATTGGGCCAAAACAATAATTCGGTGCAAAATGAGCTTTTGAACATTTTCAACAGGAACATACACAGGAACCACCCTACTTTTACGAAATAAAACTAAGTCAACGACTCATAATCCATTATCCATTGCTATTTCGTGATAACTAATGACGGGTGTTGGATACCCAAACTAACCAACCTCTCAAAAATAACTGGCAACTTGCCAATGGCGTAATTAAAATTATTTTTAACTATTTGTTTGGGTTGTATGTTGATGGCATATCTCCTCCTTCTTTCATGGCTTGGTTAAATCATTTCACTTCTTCACTTTGGTTATTAAAATTTTCGCACTTTAACCCATAAGATCGATTTTCTAGGACTGATTCTTAGAGAGCTGCTTCTCTCATTCTCTGTCAGAGCAAATATGAAGACCATCTGCGACCAATCTGTCGGAAGCGATACCATTCCCGTCCTCCACGGACTTAAGTCTCTAAGTATGGCTTGGGTTATACTAGGTCACACCTGTATAATCTTATTCAAATATTCTGGTAAGTACTAAATTTTGAGCCCTTTCTGATAACTGTTGCACATACTATTTTAATATTTTAGATAACATGGAATTCAGAAAAGTGGTTCAGAAAGAGTTTTGGTTTCAAACCATTTCGAACGGAGCTTTCAGCGTCGATACGTTTTTCTTCGTCAGTGGCTTACTCGTATCATTTCTGTACTTTAGGACAAACGCTAAAGGAAAGCTCGATCCGTTGTCAAAAGGAAAAAATGGCCTAGTGGCTGGATTGTTGCATTTTGTTGGACTGATGCTATATCGATTTGCTAGGTACGTGTTCATATTTAGTGTATAATTATTGCAGCTTTAATAACATATACAAATAAAGGCGAAATATTATCCCGTTCCCTTTTAATTAATTAGAACTGACAAGTAACGAATTCTAGATTTATAAACAATGTGACACATAATCACTACATTATCACATTCACTTTAAACTTAAAGGCTGATAGGGTGGAATTAAATATCTAATTCCATTCCACATGCATTAAGAATATGAAGATATCTCTCAGTCTGCGAGCGGAAGCCATAATTATGCCAGGGATATTAAACTCGATCAGGAGAGTCAATTAGACTATTCCCCAATTTAAACATAAAACATAGATCTTAAACAAGAAGATTCGCAGGTTGAGCCTGAAAAGCATTTCAGAAAGATGATATTCCTCCATCTTGACACCATATTTGAATGCAGCAAAGTGCACACCACACCACAGTAGAATACTCCTAGATGCAATGAACCAATTCGGAGTAAAAACTATAACTACATTTTTTCAACACAAAACCAAGTGTCCTCATGCTGAGGCTCATCTTAGTAATATGGTTCGGTGAACCATACCCCAAGATCTTGTAACTCTTCCAAATGGCTGAAATTTACATTATTTATAACATTAGATGTATACAATTTCTTGCTACCTTTATGGCAGCTCAGCTACAGCATTTAATAATGTTTAATAATAGATTATTTCTCTGCGGCCACCCCCAAAGAGCACCCAAGACCCCTGGAGGAAATCTTGTCCCTCTGGCACTAAATCCTGCTGTACAACTTTAAATCGTCGGCAAAATACAAATATCATTTACAAACAGATCAGATAGCAGCAGAGGCATTCCTAAACAAACCTCAACCCCATCAAAAACAAAGTTGTTAATTTTGACGCTTTGAGTACGATCCTTCAAAAGAAATCCTTCCAGCCATCAAAGCAGTGGCCCAAAGTGTTTCCAATGATGGATCGAAACAGACCCTGTCAAAGGCCTTAGGCAAGTCTGTATAGATCGAATCTACATTTCCTTTTTATAAAGCAGCAGAAGTTTTATTCTGGAATTTAATGGTCAGCACCTCAAACGTCACCTGCAAAAAATCAAGCATTAGGAAAACTTCTAATGAAGTGCCTTATATCGAGCCCTTAATTTCTTACAGACATTCCCTCGGGAGGAGTTATTTTATTGCTTTTCATGAAAGGCATTAAATTATTCTTGTACTTGTAGGTGCAAGGAGCTTAAGGCTATAGTGGGCTTTATATAGCAATTCAAAAAATCAGTTTTAATCAATGGTTTAAAATCATTAAAAAAAAAACTTCCAGCAGTCGAATCGAAGATGGTGCAAAACCAGTGGCTCGAAGTTTTTTCAATAACAGATAGAAATCGACCCTGTTAAATCTACATATCCTTTTTCGATAGTAGCAGCAGTTTTATTCTGGAATTTAATGTCATCGCCTCAAACGTCACCTGCAAGCAATCAAGCATTAGGAAAACTTCTAATGAAGTGCCTTATATCGAGCGCTTAATTTCTTACAGACATTCCCTCGGGAGAAGTTATTTTATTACTTTTCATGAAAGGCATTAAATTATTCTTGTACTTGTAGGTGCAAGGAGCTTTAGGCTATAGCTGGCTTTATATAGCTATTCAAAAAATCAATTTTAATCAATGGTCGGTACAAACAAATTAATTTTATTAATTGCTTTAAGCCATAAAGGTTTAGGTGGCTAATTAATTGTATAATTAACCACAAGCAAATTAGTAGACTGTATTAAGATAGGGTGGTGACGGTTTTAGACATGCGGTGCGGTGTGAATTGAAACTAGTTAGTTAGGTTAACTAAGTACTTTAATAATGCAGTTGTAACTTGCATTAAGTATGATAAATATATACAGGGTGGCCCGTTTAAGAGGGGCCTGTACCTTATCTCGAAAACTATGGGGGTTGGAAAAAAATTAAATACAAAAGTTGCTCCTAGTAAAATGATCTTTTTTTTTTGTATTGTTTTAATCGACACTTTTTTATATACAGGATGGTTAAAGAAAGTTACACTTTTTTAAACGAAACACCCTATATTTTATTGCATTTTTGGATTCTACTTAAAATTCTAAGCATATTTGATGTATGATGTTATACCTCTAGAGTTAGTAGGTTCACAGATATAAACAGTTGAAAATCGGTACTTTGACTAATTTTCACCTTGGTAGCAAGAAGACCATTAGAGATGGAGTAAAATTAATTTCACATTCCAATCTTAACTTTTCAAGAGCTATTTGACGGTACTAATTGGCAGGTGGTACCATGGGTACCAAATCTGGTACCTCTGTAGATACCATCAGTTAGCACCATCAGATAGCTCTTCGAAAGTTAAGATAAGGATGTGGAATTCATTTTTCTACTTTCAAGCACTCACTCATTCACACATAAATACTAAATATACAAAAGTTGCTTATTTATAATTAGCTACTACAAAAGTCTTAGTTATTTAACTTTTAAATGAGAACGTTTGTCTTTCCTTACTTTGAAATTTCAATGTTACAACTTTTATGGTTTAAATACGGGCATCTTTCTTTCTCACAGAGAATACCTTGATTTTCAATGCTCTACTTCACTTCAATAAGCCAGGGATCTGACTTTAAATCATTGATTTGAATTGTACACATCTGGTACCGCCATTTTTTTTCTTCTCTTCAACTACAAGAGAACAGAGACGCTACGTCGTTTCTGGCTTCAGGAATTGCGTTAAAACGCCCAAAAGAGGTCTTTGTCCAATCTTGGACAAAGATAGCTGAGGTGAACTAGATTTTCTCTAATATCTGTGCATACAAGCGGAGAAAATGACCAAAAAGGGTGTGACATTTTGGCGCGAAAGCGGGACCAGCAATTATTTCGCTGTTGCTCGAGAGAAAGTTGGAACTGCGCTCATACTCATCATAAAACATGAAACATGATAAAACTAATTTCTCCTTCTCGCTGGCAGTAAAACCAAATAACGTGGGGATGGCGCAAATGCCGAATTCACTTGAGATTGAAGGGGTAGAAACTGTTTTCTTTCTTTATTTGACACATTATTATTTACACAATACTAACGGAGATTATATATTACTTAGAGAACGATTTCCTTTACGAAATGTCCTTTTACTTAGAGAGAATATAAGAGTGGGCGAGTCCATTATCGCATTTGAGAGAGTAGAAAAATGCTCTTTCTCTATTTGGCATATTGTTGTCCACACAACAGTGACAGAGACAAGGATATATTAAATTGAAAACGATTACAAACGTTTTCCCTGACGGAGTGACCTATTAGCTTTATATTATAATGGGATCGACCAATCAGGTTTGGACTAAGGAGTAATGAAGAACTGACATATGTTGATTTAAATGCACAAATTTCTGTTAAATATATTCGTGGACTAATTATGGCTCATTCATACTACATTCATACAGGATGTTATCACCAAACTCTACGGTGAAAAATTACAAGTTAATACACCTGTTGGGGTGTTTCCCCAACAACCATTAAAAAAAACCTTCCAGCCATTGAATCAAAGATGGTGCAAAACCAATGGCCCGAAGTGTTTCCAATGACAGATCGAAATCGACCCTGTAAAAGCCCTTAGAGTAGTCTGTATAGGTCGAATCTACATATGCTTTTTAGGTAGCAGCAACAGTTTTAATCTGGAAATTTAATGTCATCACCTCAAAGGTCACTAGCCACCTTTATTCAGCAATTCAAAAAAATAAATTTTAATCATTTATCATCTAACCTAATTGTTAATTAAACTTCATCATTTTCAGACTTACAGCTCCGTATGTGTTCTCTTTGGGCGTAACTGAAGTGGCAATGAAATGGTTTTATTACAATTCCGTCTTTGAACCGCCAACAATGGATCATGTCAATTGCCCCAACTATTGGTGGAGAAATGTTCTTTATATCAATACTCTATTTCCTGTAAACGAAATGGTAAGCTAACTCACGAATACACTCATTATGAAGTAAAACGAATTTCTCATTTTTTCAAATATCAGTAGCGGACGGACCTAAGGATTCAATTTTAAGCTTGATGCAAAAATAAATATCACTGAATTCTGATTTATTGTATTCTTTTTTTCTTAAATTCTTAATCTTTAACTTATTTTAATGAACTTTTGAGATATTAACTGATTAATAAGAGACATCATATGTCCTTAGTGTTTAATTAGCAAATATTTCGTGTAATATTGATTTAAAAATGACAAGTCCGTGAATAAACATTTATTTATTTATTATCTATTTATTTAAATGTAAATCCCCCTTTCATCCCCCATTTCATCAAAATCATTCTTGTTCTTTGTTTTATAGTGTATGCTTTGGAGTTGGTACCTTTCCGATGACACTCAATTCTATGCTGTAGGTGCTGTTATTCTTATCTTAGCTGCAAGGTAAGCAAATACCAAGACTTCTGATAAATTATATAAAATCTACTTCAGGAAACTTCGAATGGAAAGAACCAAACAGTATTTTTCAATCTTAAATGTTCTGCAACCTTAGACCTAGAATTTTTCAAAAATTGTGGCTTTAAGAGACAGAGAAAAGGCTTACTAATCTAATTCAAAGCTAACAAACCATCAAACCTAAACTGAACTCGAAATGGGGGGATGTAGAGTGCATGAAGGGGGGGGGGGATTTTTCACTTCAGGATTGTATTGAGGATAGTAAGGATGTAAACATACTAAAAGTCTGCTTCAGGGGTGCAAAAGGGTAGAAAAATCTCTTTTTTAGAGATACCCACCCCAATGTCATTATAAATAATTTTGCTTGGATGCATGATTCTGACACGTTACCATTTATATATTAAGAAACAAGTGGTCTAAGAAATACGAGTTGAGTCGTTAACATCGAGAAGAGGGTGTTGTTGGTTGAGTGCTATAATGAAATTCTTATCCCACTTAATAAGAGCTCATGAGGCAAGAAATTCTTAACCAACCTGCGTAGATAAACAATTTTACATAATGGATTAATCATTTTCAGTCATTTCAAAAGCGCAGCTGCCTTACTCATCATTTTCTCAGCCAGCTCATGGATGACTACAGGCTACATCGCGTACAGTAACAGTCACATGCCTGGATCTGACGATCCCCTGGCTCTGTTCGATAAAATCTACGACAAACCATGGACCAGACTTGGTCCATATTTAATAGGCATGTGCGCTGGATGGCTGTTGTTCAAGAAAGATTGTAGAATATCAATGTCTAAGGTAAGCTATTTGGTCTAACCGTCACTGAATTATTATTAAAGCTTGGCGAGTAGTAAGACTTATTCATTTATTTTTTAGTTAACGGTGACTGTCGGTTGGATTTCCTCGCTAGGACTACTTTTAGCTTTAGTGTACGGACTGTATGAAGCAAATCTATCGCCCATCGCGGGAGCTGCCTACAGCTCCTTAAGTCACTCAGCATGGGCACTGGGTCTAGCATGGATTGTTGTGGCTTGTGTAACAGGCTACGGAGGTAGGTATCCTTTTTTTTAATGTTTATAATAATTTATTTGTAGGAAAGTCGTGCCTGATTAGGTACATCTACAGTAAGCGTGTCATTTGATATTTTTCTCAACCTTAATAGTGTGATTAGGTACTGTAAGTTTGCCGCTGAAATCATGATTTCATTGATCGAATTCAAATAATGAAATAATCGTTTTAAACATTCTAGTTTAAATTTTAAAACGCTTGCTATAGGCTATACCCCATTGGACATTCAAGTTGTTTAACGAGATGCTACCTCCTCCTGTGTTCTACCATTTGTGGTTTACCAGTCATAGAAGCTTAAAAGACATGTTCTGTTTATGTTAAGACATTAAAGCGCAGACCGCAAGAGCCTACAGAAGCTACGTTCTAGGTACGGAACACAAAATAACGTCAGATCCTAGTAATTTTTGATCCTTTATTCAAAGCAAACAAAAGCAGTCCCAAATTCCTCGCTCAATGAAATTCTCCAACAGATCTTACGACACCCTTACAGCATTGTCTCAGCTTTTGATGAATATTTCAAAAGCGTTTATACAAACTCAACCCATAGTGAGCATCCTTTTGTATCTGAACCTCCCTCAACTTACATTGATGTAGCAGCGCTCACGGCCAGCGATATCTTAGCAGCAAGCAACTGTCTTAAGAATAAAATGACCTCCGACCCTGATCTGATTCCTAGCTTTCTCGTTAAGGATTGCTCTGTTGCCTTATTGGACCATCTGCTTCATATATTTAATCTTATCCCAAACACCGGCGTTTTTCCCGATATCTGGAAGCAAACAAAAGCATGTCCTATCTTTAAGAAGGGCGACGCTGGCGTATAGTAGAAAATTACCGCCCTATATCTATCCTATGCAACTTCCCAAAGTTATTTGAACTGGCGCTATACAAATTGATTTTTCCAAAGGTTAAACCAATCCTTTCCGATGAGCAGCACGGCTTTGTTGCCGGTAGATCATGCACTACAAACGTGGCATCGTTTTCTCAATTTGTGTGCGAACTCCTTAATGACAGAGATCAAGTTGACGTGGTTTATACAGACTTTCAGAAGGCATTTGATCAGATTGATCATTTCATCTTATTAAATAAACTTGAGTGTCAGTTTGGTTTCTCCGATCGCTTAGTAAAGCTTTTCGGCTCCTACCTGACTGACCGTTCCCAGTATGTGTCGGTTGAGGGCTTTAAATCTGCTTGTTTTTCCTCCACCTCGGGAGTTCCTCAAGGTTCTAACCTGGGTCCCCTTCTATTTAACATATACATTCACTTATCGCTATGCTCACCTGCCAAAGGTTAGCATATGCAGATGACCTAAAACTATTTTCCTGTATAAATTCGGCTGCCGATTGCGCTCTGTTGCAGTCGAATATCGATATTGTAAGCCATTGGTGCAGTCTGAACAGACTGAATCTAAATGTCGCGAAGTGTAATGTTACCAGTTACTATCGCATTAATAATCCACTTATCGTCAATTACTTCGCTAATGGGACAACTCTTGCCAGGACTGGCAGCTTTAAGGATCTCGGAGTCACCTTTGATGAAAAATTTTCTTTTATTCCTCACATTGGTGACGCTGTCTCAAAAGCATCACGGATGCTGGGTTTTGTGCTTCGAAACTGCAAACTGTTTACGAGCACCGCAACTGCCAAAATTCTTTATTACGCCTTTGTCAGGTCCAGGCTGGACTATGGTTCTCTTGTATGGTTCCCAATCTACGACTGCCACACTCAACTACTGGAATCAGTTTAACGGCGATTCCTTAAGTGTCTGGCGCTAAAGGATGATGGTGTCTACCCTACAAGGGGCTTCGACCATTATGCACTGCTCACGAAGTATAATGAACTGCGTCTTGCGAAAAGGAGAGAGATGCAATCTGTAAAATTCCTATTTAAATTACTCAACAACATTATCGATTGTTCTTTTCTTTTACAAAGAATTTCCTTTCGGGTACCACGCCCTGACTCCAGATAGAGACTTGCCTTCAATTTGAACACCGCCCGATCCAACATACTGTATCATAGTCCAATTTACATACTTGTTTGTATCGTTCTCCTTCAGGAGTAATAAAAGAGTTTTTTGACCGCCTGGATTTGATTCTATCCACTATTCCATCTTCTTCAAAAATTATCTTAGCCGGTGACTTTAATATTAATTTTAATGACAAAGATTCTGTAACTACTAATCTGCTTGCAAATATGCTTGTGACGTATGGATTAAATATGCATGTTAATAAACCAACTCGGATCACAGATAATTGTTCAACTTTAATTGATTATTTTTGTTCAAATTATGA
Source organism: Pissodes strobi (assembly GCA_016904865.1). Classification (NCBI taxonomy): domain Eukaryota; kingdom Metazoa; phylum Arthropoda; class Insecta; order Coleoptera; family Curculionidae; genus Pissodes; species Pissodes strobi. The sequence goes on along the minus strand of MU182433.1, from coordinate 215,232 downwards.
GGAAGTATCCTGCTCAATTTTAAATGCAGGCATCTCTGATCATGAGGCGGTCAGTTGCACTATAAAAATCCCAAAAATTACAAAACAACAATCTAGACGTAGTCCTGGTAGAATATTCAGTTCTCGTAATTTTAATAAGTTTTATTCCTTATGTAATAGAGTAGATTGGCAAAATATAATTTTCAGTTTTGATCCTATTGCTAATTTTTACAATATGTTGTGCGATGTATTTAATTTGGCATTTCCCATACAACTAGTTAAGAAAAAAAACAAGAAGCCTAAGCTTTGGCTTACTAAAGGTTTAAGAACATCAGGGAATAATTTACGCTCCTTAAACTACTTAAAAAAAATCAGTAATGATCAAAGTTTTCTTAACTATTGTAATGCTTATCGTAGTGTTTATGGGAAGCTCATTAAATCTGCAAAAAATATGTACTATAAGGCTTTTTGAGGCTAAGAATAAGCAAAAAGAAAGTTGGTCCATAATTAATGATTTTCGCAAGAACTCAGTCAAAAACAGTCCAGATATTACTCCAGACCACTTGAATACATTTTATTGCAATGTAGCGAATAATTTAACCCAAAACCTGGCATCCCCTTCAGACCCTTTGTCTTTTCTTAAGAATGTTGATAACACTACTGGTCCATTTGCTTTTTATGATACAAACATGCATGAAATTAGGACAACTATATCTGAAATAAGGGACAAAAAGTCTAGTGGTGAAGACAAAATCTCTCCGGAAGTGCTTTTGCGGCTACCTGATAAAGCTCTGGAAGCGCTATCCGTTGCTATCAATAATTCTTGGGTTGAGGCTGCATTTCCTGCTTGCTTAAAGTCTTCTTTGGTGGTTCCCTTATTAAAAGATGGTGAAACTGATGATCCTTCAAACTATCGACCAATTTCCTTACTTCCTACCTTATCCAAAGTCATAGAAAAACTTGTAAAGAAAATAATTTGTAATTATCTTCAATCATTAAAGGTATTAAGTGTCAGGCCATTTGGATTTCAGACATCTAAGAGCACACAGGATGCAATTTACAGTTTTCTTGAGAGTGTTTATTTTGGTTATCAAGGTAGTGTCTCGGCAGCAGTTTTCTGTGATCTGTCCAAGGCCTTTGATTGTGTAGATCACAGAATTCCACTGTTGAAGCTTGAGAAGTATGGGTTTCGGGGAGTTGCACACACTTGGTTTAAATCTTACCTTGAGTCATCTGTTCTAGACATCAGTTGTGGAGTTCCTCAGGGCTCCGTTCTGGGGCCAATTTTATTTTTGCTTTATATTAATGATATCGTTGAACTTAATGTTTCTGGAAAATTTACTCTCTTTGCCGACGACACATCGATCCTGTGGAAAAATAGAGGAATTGGAGAGCTACATCAAACTATAGCAAATGATCTCAAGATCATTTGCTATAGTTTGTAACCGTAACTGTCTTTGTTTAAACCTCAGTAAAACCCACATAGTTGGGTTTAAATGTGATGTTACTGGGCTACTCTTGGATGGCGATCCATTGCCAGAAACTATAGTATCCAAGTTTCTAGGTATTCTAATCGACCGGGAATTACGTTTTGAAGATCATGTGATGATATTAGGAAGAAGACTGTCATCAGGATGTTTTATTGTTCGAGTGGTAAGGGATGAATTAGGTCCACAACTAGTACGGACAGTTTACTTCTCATTGTTTGAGTCTCACCTTAGGTATGCTATACCATTCTGGGGTGTTGCAAATCAAGGCCTACTTAATGCGCTTTTTGTTCTCCAAAAAAAAGCTGTTCGCTTTATTGCTAACATTACTCATAGGGATTCTTGTAGACCACATTTTGTGACTCAACGGATTTTAACTCTAACTTCCCTTTTCATATTAGAGACGACAATCCTTATCTTTAATAACCACAATGCACCCCAGGGACCTACTCCTCAAATTGAGACGCGTCAGGCTCACCTTTTACCTTTACCAATTCCCAAATCTACTTTAGTAAAAAAAATCACTAATTTATGAGGGTCGAAAAATGTTTAATCATTTACCAACCAATTTAAAGACAGTGCATTCCATTGAGACCTTTCGTTGCTTACTAAAACAATTACTTTTAAGTAAGGCATATTACACTTTGACTGAATTCTACCAGGACACGTTTTGGCATGTAGATATGTATTGCCAGTTGTATAATGTATAGAAAATTCTGACACTAATTATTATAATTAGTCCAGGCTTGACAAATTTGTGAGTTGATTATTTTTTAGGTTTAATTCTTTTTTTTTGTTTGACTTTTTTGTTTTATTGACTATTTTATTTTATTGACCTTTACTTTTACTGGCTTAACTTTTAAACCGAGCTTTAAACTTATTGATCTGTTATAATAATTATTGTACCATGTCATGTCGTATTTCATTGTTTGTCTCTTTGTTTGTATTTGATTGTTCTGAGTGGTTTAGCATAGTTTAAGTTTAGTTAACTTTTGGTGCGATTCGGCGACTTGGCAGGTATTTCTGGGGTACCGGGATGTTTGTGTTCCTGGAATTGCCGGAATACTTATGTCTCTGGATCGCCGCCAGGTTGGAAGTGGAGCCGCACCATGAATGTTGATGTTACCTACTTTTATTTACCTACGCTTTGTCAACAAAATTTATAATTTTAGACTAATAAAGCACTTTTTGAATTTGAATTTGAATTTATGTGTAAGAACTTTAATTCCATTGGTGACACGTGTGACATTCACAACGATAATTTAACTTTTATTTTAAATCACATGCGCACGGTCGATGCCGGAGATTAAATATTGAATATCGCTAAATTGATCTTTCTTCATTGTTTTCTTTTTTTTTGTTTTCTATTGTATTTTTTGTTTGTAGTCTTCTATTGTAGTTTTGTAATTTACTTAAGATATACGATAACTTCTTTTTCTTTATATAACTTTTTCTTATATATACTTTGAATTTCCTGTAATTGGGTATTTAACCTGTTGGAAATAAAGGCTTATTATTATTATTATTATTATTATTATTATTATTATTATTATTATTATTATTATTATTATTATTATGTTTATTATAAGTTCTTTCTTTAAAGTGACATTTTCATGACACCATAATAACTGCAGAAAGGTTTACTAAATTTTCTCTAAAATTACTTGATTACAGGCCTGGTAAATAAACTTCTATCGCTGCCGATCCTATATCCATTCAGCAGAGTTACCTACTGTGCCTATCTGGTGCATCCGTTACTCATAAGAGGAATGGTTATGAGCATGGACAGTCCCCTACATCTTGGAAGAATACCAACTATCGTTATCTTTATGGGCATAGTTGCAACGTCGTATATTTTATCCTTTGTACTGTCGATAGCCTTTGAAGCACCAGTGGTATCAATGTTGAGAATAATTACTAAGGTGATAGCTCTTAAAAAACGTATTTCAAGTAGGTCAGTATAGTATGTAGCAGAATAGGTTCTTGTATAAATAGGAAACGTAAGGAAAGGTTGGTCAAAAGCTTTCCTGGTATACTTATGAAATGGCTGGAAATATAAACCATTTGGCATTTAAATAATGATTATGGTACATCAATTACAAGACATTCCACATTTCATTAAGTAGGAGTAACGAAGAATGATTCGATACGTATTGTTATTAGATTTTTATCGCCTTTTTTTGTGTATTCTATTACCTCTAAAACCGTATTTAGTATATATTTGATGTATTGTAATGATAAAATTGTATGCAAAATATTACAAGCATGATGGTTAGATTCGTTTCTCTAATGCAAAATCAAAGTCTATACTAATTACTACTTTCAGCGGCATGTAATGTATCGACAAATGCATGCAAAAGCGGAGGCATTATTTAGGTTAAACTTGCTTTGCATATTTGAATATTTTTTGCAATAATTGTTATTGCCGTTTTTAACATGAAAATTGGTCGTGCCCATGGAAAAATATGAAATTTCTTAGTTTTTAATCAGATTTCTAAACCGTTTCCTAGACTGGATTTTTTCACTTGAAGCTTACTTTTTCTACCACTGTTACATGATTTTTTGAAGAAATATTAATTTATTTAGTTTTATTGTATACGCAATATGCGGTGAAATACTTGATTTTTCTTTCATACTGCGCTTGCAGGTCACTGCAAAGGCAAATGGAAACAAACGGGATGCTAGTAACCACGACGAAATATCGTTCTCTCTTCTTCATTAGAATAGCCTCTTGTAATGCAACAAAGTGAAACAGCGAAATAAGCCTCTCGGAAAAATAGATTTGTGACGTCGCCCGCCCGCCAACTGGTTCCTTGGAAAGCAATCAGATGGCTACACAGTGGGCTAAAATCCAAATACGTCATGCACAAAAAAGAGTTTCTTTTTTTCATAATTATTAGTTGCTTTATATAAACAAAAAGTAGGACATAATTTTATGTATCTTAAAAAATAAGTACATTTAGTTGTACTTGATAAACCTTTGAAGAACAGTACTGCCTACAAAAAAAATACATATGGTCACCACACGTATAAGTGATTATCTTAACACATTTCATTCTAAAAGCTCAGTTAAAAACGTGAGTGGTGCCTCCTCTTCTTTGAGATATTATACTAGCAGGGGTTTATCTTCAAGATAAACTATATCATTTTCTGAAAAGATATAAAACTAGTTGTTTTAAGACTGATAAATTGAGTGCATTATGCCACAAAAAATACATGTTTTCATTTCTTCTACTATTAAGGGTTTTTTAAAATGATATTAACATTGCAATAATAAAATGTAATTACTTTTTATTGTTTTAGACTGTAGTGCTCTTGTATCTACATAGCAGCCCTTTGCGGTCGCAAATCAAACCTTTTCATACTTTCATAAGTACTTATATACAGAGTAAATATTTTCTAATTTATTTTAGTTTAAGATTTGTACAGTTCGGTGAAATATAATCAAACCCTAGAGCTAATATAGCACATCTCCAAAATGTCAGATTATCAATTAATTGTAACAATGCTATTCGACAGACGAGGGTGTTGAGTTTCAAACAATTTAAACTCTTATAAGATTATGTAGTTTCCATTATCATAATCATGAATCAATTTCAGGGGACCCATCCTATCCCGAGGTAATTAATCTAGATTATACATGATAACTTATTAAGTCTGGACCCAGTTATAATATGATAATAAATGGAAATTAGGAAGTGTGTCGCTTTACTATTTTTTATTTTCATACACTAATTGAAAATCTAGAATAATTTTAAGAAACGTTTGGGTTCTTGTACCCAATCATTCCGTTTATTTCGCCTCACTGTACAAATACCTATAGCAACTAAGTTACTAAGGCAATATCTTCTGTGTAGCGACGTCGATATGTCGAATATTTTCTTTTAGGAAAGAACATAAGTACAGTATATTATGTCTCCCAATCTGTAAAATTATAGCATTTCAGTTATAAAATTTTCACGGTAGAATTATCGCTACGACTACTCATATGCATCATAATGAAAAAAAGGTTTTAAGCTTAATTGTTTCTATTTTGAAGCTATTTAATTTTAATGGTGTAAAATATTTATATTCTGCGAATTCATATTATTAGTCCATGAAACCGTGTAGGTACCACAATTAACATTTTTCTAAAGTTCATCAGGGGGCATCATACTATACCTATAATCGCTAATAACTACACAGCAGGTATTGCCGCATTCACAAATGGTGAATATATCATTTTGTATATAATTTATAATTTTATTTTTGTAAATAGACTGCTTCATTGCTAAATTTGCGTTTTTGTTTCCACGTGGATTTTGAATAACATAGCACCAAGGTCTACAGTAAGGTATGTGAAGGGTTTTACTTCGTGTTCGGTGATTATGAATATGAAATTGGAAGAGTTCCAGGCACTCAGGGCTATTTCAAAGTCAAAAGTCAAAATGTGCTTTATTGTAAGAAGAACAAATCTCTTGTCTACAAAGCAGTCCCTTATGCATATAAAATAAGATCAAGTAATATAATACAATACAAAGTAAAAATCAATTTTAAAATTAAAGTGAGAATAAATATAGGAAGAAAGAAACAAATGCAAATAAAAATACAATAAAAATACAATAAAAATACAAATAAAAATAGAAATAAAAATACAAATGAAAATAAAAATACCTGGCAAAACTACCAACTATCATTATAATACTCCTCCAGGCTTTTATGAAACCATTGATAATATTAAAGTCAAAACAGGCATCGAAGTATTCCCTTCTACTCGATAACGAAGTCAATCCCAGGTATGACGTAGTCTGCTTTTCACCAAGATACATGTTTTGAAGGAGAAGTTTGTACTTTGCAAATTTAATAAATTTATGTTGTACTTGTTCGAGTCTCTTTATGTGGGTCTGATAATATGGAGACCAGACAGCATCGTTAATGCATTCACATCGGTAAAATCCCTGCAAGACCTTTTAATAAATCAATTTGCCCTGCCTACAATAATTTCGAAATGCTCAGTGTACATCCATTTGATGTCCAAGTAAACACCGAGATCCTTGATTATAGATACTTCTTTAACTGGAATATCATTTATATGATATTGAACAGGAAGTTTACATAGAAGCCTACTAAACCTCATGAAACAGCATTTATCAATATTGCGCTGGCACCAGTCAGAAACCATACAGAGATCATTTTGCAAAACCAATACATCCTGAGTGGATGATCCTTGACAAAATAATTTCATGTCAACAGCAAACATTAAGAAATGTGATGACAGACAAACACCAAGATCATTTATAAATAGACTGAAAAAAATTACCCCAAATTGAATCCCTGAGGCACCCAGAGGACGAACAGAAAGGTACTGGCAGATAGCCATCAATTTTCACTTGCTCTTTTCTGTTGGACAAGTATGATTCCAACCAAGAGAGTAAAGACCCGGAGACCCCTAACATGCAAACTTCGAAAGTAACACACTGTAGTTAACTTTGTCAAAAGCCTTACTGAAATCAGTATATAGCATGGGTCTCACAATTTTCTTCAAATGTTCTATTAATAAAGTTTGTAAAAAGAAACAAATTTGTATCTACATCAGACCTACCAGAAATAAAATAATGCTGTTGAGGATTAAAAAGTGTACGAGAGATGCCTCTCAACGTGACGCTCAAACAACATTGGTATTGCAGAGATGATACTAATAGGCCTATAGTTACTCACATCCCCTTTGCATCCAGATTTGTGGATGGGAGTTACGTAGGATCGTTTCCAGACTTCTGGAAAAAGACAAGTAGCAAGGGGATCGCGAGAAAATAAGCATTAGGGGAAGATAGAGGGTCCAGGAGCATGATTTCAGAACGAGATTAGGGATAGGGATGCCATCAGGACCAGTCCCCTTCGAAATGCTCAGTGTATATCAACCTCAGATAACAACTTTTCTAGGTCACTGGCGGTTAAAGGGATTTTAGAGTTAATATCATTCTCACTCAAAACAGATACATAATCTGATAGTCTTTTCGGATTGTACACAGATGCAAAAAAAAACTCTGCAAAGAGATCTGCAATATCAACGCCATTATTGGCACCGCTTGTATTAAGAAACATTTCCCCTGGAATTGTACCCTGCGATCCCTCTGATTTCTTATGTACCTCCAAAAAGACATTACATTGAAAGATTGGAAGTAATAGAGTTTTCAGTATTCTTTATGAATTGATAGTAAAACATTCCCTAGTTAGAGCCCTACATTGGTTGCGCAGCATACTGAAAGAATCATAATCAGCAATACAATTTGAAGCTTGAAAATTCTGTGTGCTCTTTTATTTCCAAGTATTTTATTCTTTAAAGAGTTCGAAAACCAGACAGGAAAACGTTCTCCAAAGCGGCTCCGTTTTAGAGGTACACTACAGAATAGAAATATCCATGTCACCATCCAAAAGTGAGAGCCAGTTAAAATTAAGAAAGTAATCGTTAATGGCGTCATGGCTCAAACATGCTCTTTCACTCTGAGATAAAGAAAACTCTAACGCCGAATGGTACGGATCATAATTTACTAAACCACCGCATCTAGCAATTGAGTGAGGGACAAAATTAGCAAAACATAAATCTAAAATAGCATTATTAACATTGGTTATATCATTATATTGGGATAGACCCAAATACGCAGTAGTGTCACACAACAAAGCATCCCTAAACAGATCTTACATTTCCCGGTAATAAATCTAAAAGAGGTCCTCATTTAAAGACCAAGTTATGTGTGAAATATTATAATCGCCTATGACGAATACATTGTCAAATAATTCACAAGCTTTAAGTGCAACTCATAGTATGTCACATCCATAGAGGGAGGAATATACACACAACCTATACAGTAGACCCGGTTCACAACTGTAGGGTTGTTGAAAGTTAGACGACGAGACTTAAAACCGTTATTGACGGCGATCAGAACACCACCCCCACCACGAGGGTTGTTACTATTATCAGATTTTCTATCAGTCCGGTAAACCACGTAACGCGTGACAAGAAATTTTGAGTCACTAATCGTGTCATCCAACCAATAAGTCTCAGTTAGGGCTACTAAACCGTACGATTCAGCAAGAGTTGCACACAGAAAGTCGCTAAGTTTTGTTTTTCGACCTCGAACATTCTGGTACAGAGCGCTGCATCTTCTAGTGACGCTGATCCACCTCTCCTTCGGGCTGAAAATGTCCAGTTCCGTTATTGGTTCTAAATGGGCGACGCGGCGGCGGGGACGAATCTCCTTTATTGCTGTACCAGCAGGCCAGAGGTGCGGGTCAAGTAATACACCGAGAACTGACTCCCTGACGCCAATTTTGAAAGATGCCACATCCTCATTCTTATCAAGAACAAAGCATTTTACATCCGTAATCAGCAGCTGATCCTTGACATACTCCAGTATATTCTCTTCAGTAGTGTTAGGGTCGCATCGACCAAGATACAGCCATTGACGTCTTTCGGCAGCTATAAGACGGCCACTGCCATTACCACTTGTACCTATAATTAGCTGTTGTGTACCCCTCTGGGAAGATGAACTTGCAGAATCCTGAGGAGCTCTCTGTAAAGACTTTCCTTTTAATGATGATACTTTATTTTGTTTTTGGACCTCGCTATGCAATGGAAAATGCAGCTCACCTATTGGAACTTGCTGCACTCCACTGGTGCAGACAATTGGGTTTTTAACGCTTCTAGTTTTTTCTCCAAAAAGTCCATCCTCTTGAGAAGTTCTGAATTTCTGCTTTCAAGATCAAATATTCTAGGAGCGCGTGCATCGATGTCCTTGCTGATGTTTGTAGTAGCATAGTAGCAACCATGCTACAATTTTCCAGTAGGTACACCAGCAGTTTCTTGAACTGTAGTGCTCTTAGAAATGTGCAATTTAGGTGCATTGCTTTTTATCAAGGAGATATTGCTGGATCCGATATTCAGTATGCTCATACAGGTATCCTGTTTGGTGCCAAAACCAGCCAACTGACTGTGGAGATCAGCGAATTTATCCGAAATTGAGTTGTTTAAGCCATCGACCTTACATTGAATCGACTATACATTGAATTAAAAACATCCTGCAGTTGTTGCTTCATGCTGGATATGTTGTCTCCTCGCGCATCCTTACTGTGTGATTTTACACCATTCACTACAGGCATACAACATATATTGTTCTACTCTTCAACTGTGTGACTTGGGCTTCTGAGGTAGTGAAATTAGAACATGATAAACAATTCACTGCTCCACAGAAATCGCAAATTATCCTATATTTTACCTCCTTATCATTCAGCATAGCATCACACTTTGAGCATGCCAGAACAAATTTCCAATCTCCAGGATAAGATTGAAGAACAGAATCTTGAATTAATGAGATGCAAGGACATACAGCGAGCTGATAATGAAACTCAGACGCATGCATCAACCTGTGAAAAATGGACCCATACAAAGACCGGATGCTCCCAGACAGATGCTACTTCCAGTATAATGGAGAACACTCTCAATGTAAATGCTGTGGCAACGCAAACTACTAAGATTCAGTATGCAGAAACTAACGTCCAAACTTTGGACGATTTCTCTTCATCACTAGCATCAGAACTAAAAATGGCAAGTACTGAATCGTTAGGTACACAAACAAGCCCCGAATTGAAGGCCAAATGCAATAAGCAAATTGGGGTTCAAACTAGGGTTACATGTACGCTGAACCACAAAAATGCGATTGCTACTCGTCGCAATGAAAGAGTGCAACCTCCCGGTGGCCAGCTGTCTAAGTCTTTCACTAATAAGCGCATTTTAATAATGGGTAGCCTATCAAGTGTGAAGAATGTTCCAGGGCTTCTGAAATGCAAAGAAAGGCTTACATTTGATGTTAATTGTCAATCTTTTTTTAGGCCTATTAGCTTTGAGAACCTAGCAAGGAAGGGCTACTGCTTGAGCGAACACTTTTCGAAAAATGACTTTGTATTATTACTTATGGACCCTCGTAGTGCTGAGAGAGATGCTCACAGGAGGGTGCCTCTGGAGAGCTTAATTTCTCCCTATTCAGAAACTAACTTATTAATAGTTGGAGCTTGGGATTCCACTAAGTCATGCAAGCAACAACAAGCAAAATATATGACTTCAACCTTAAGGTCAAAAAACATCTGCACCGTACAAATAGCAACGCTGTCTACATCTCTCCAAATAAATTCATGTCAAGTGCAAATGTATTTCGGGTAGATCCAATGGAATCATACTATTTCAAAACAAATCTCATTCAATTTCTTAGCGCTGAATATCTCAACAGATCTATAAGCTATGCTGTAAGTGAGCTACCTTTTCAAGAACAGCTAGAAGGGCTTTTGGGGAGAAAGGATACATGGTTTCCGAGAATCTCAACCTTTCCAAGGGGCTTCCCACATCCATCTAATGCACTCCGTGGAATGAACCTGTTTGATGTCCACCTACAGAGCCCAGAGAAAGAAGATGTACAACGGAATTCTCCAAAACACAGTTTAGATTTGAGTAGAGTAGGTAATAATACTTTTTTAGGCTAGACGGGCCACGAGTAAGCTTTGTGCTTTTAAACATACAATCACTTAGAAACAAAACAGATGAACTTTTCATCTTCTTACATTCATGCAACTTTCCTGATTTAATCCTTATAACAGAGCATTGGTTAAGGGTGAATGAAATTGTATTTTTAGATAAGTATACCCTATTAACATATTTCTGTAGAAAAAAGGCCCAACATGGAGGCACAAAAATATTTATTAAAACAGAGGTAATTGAAGAATACAAGTTTAAATCGCTAGCTTCTTGTGATCATTTATTGGTTGAAAAGGAGTTTGAATTTTCTGTGTGTGTAAGCACAAAGCTTAGTACTTGTGTGATTTGTATATATCGTCCCCCTTCGTGTAGTGAACAGATTTTGTGGAAAGGTTTTATATTTTGCTAGAATTGCTTAGCCCTGGATTCAGGATCGTACTGGCCGGCGATCTGAATATTAACTTTGCAAACAGTGACCATATTTGCACTATTGAATTGACAAACTTATTGAAGTCCTTTGACTTAAAAATGCATGTTGAACAGCCACCAAGAATCTCACAATTCTCGTCAACTATTATTGACTACGTTTGCACGGGAAATGAGGATGGCTGTGAGTGTGCAGTCAGGGATCCGGGTCTTTCAGACCATAAGGCTGTACTTTTTAGCATTTGTTTGAGTGAGTGTGGGAGGCAAACTGGGTGTGCTAGGAGGCGGGGAAGAATTCTTTCCAAACATAATTTTACAAATTTTACACAACAATGCCAAAACACTAATTGGACGTCTTTAACTGACCACTTCACCTTGTCTGACTTCCATAATTCTTTGAGCACAATTTTTGAAAAATGTTTTCCCATAAGGAACCTGAAAATCAAACCTAAGGCTAAGAAGCCTTGGGTTACCAAAGGAATAAAGATTGCATCCAAGAATTTACGATCTCACACTATCCGAAAATTCTACATCAATAATGATTTTTTTATTGCCTACTTTAACAACTATAGAAAAATCTACAGACGAGTAATAGAATTATCGAAAAAGAATCATTTTCGATCCCGATTAACTCGTTCTTCAAATAAACAAAGAGAATGCTGGAATATTGTCAACCAACTCCGCGGAAAAACTAAACAAAAGAGCTCTAAGCATTCTCTCGATCCTGAAGTTCTTAATGACTTTTTTTGTAATATGTCACAGGGGTTATCAAGGGATATAAAGTCTGCATCTGATCCTCTTGACCACTTAAAAGACAAGAGTTCTGATTCATTTTATCTTGTTCCGACAAACCAGTATGAACTGAGACAGGCACTTGGGGAAATAAAGAACAAAACTGGCACTGGCTGGGATGGGATTTCACTGAGGATATTTCAGCACTTACCGGATTGTGTTCTAGTTAGCCTCGCTGAGGCAATCAACCATTCCTTTCTGACAGGCACCTTCCCTGAATGTTTGAGGATTTCCAGAATTGTTCCAATTCCTAAGTGTGATGATCCCAACAGGGCAGAACACTTTCGGCCAATTGCCCTCCTACCAACACTCTCCAAGATAGTGGAAAGGTTAATGAAGAATAGAGTTACATCTTTTTTGGCATGCAACAAAACTACTCAACATCAATCAATTTGGCTTTCAATCGAAAAAAAATACCTCAGATGCTGTTTTTCACTTTCTTAGCGAAATATATATACGTCTGAATGAGGGAGACTTTGCTGCGGCAGTATTCTGTGATCTCTCCAAAGCTTTTGATTGTGTGAATCACAGAGTGCTGCTGCAAAACTTGAACCATTACGGTTTTAGAGGCAATTCTTTGCTTTGGTTTGAGTCTTATTTATCATGCAGACAGCAGACTGTGAGGGTTGGAAATGTTGACTCAGGACTTAAATACAATTTGACAGGTGTTCCACAAGGATCGGTACTGGGACCCATCCTATTTTTAATATACATTAATGATATTGTAAACACAGACATAAAAGGACCTATTACTTTGTTTGCAGACGACACAACAATTTTGTGGACACATCGTAACACAGATACCTTAATGCGTACCATAGAATCTGATGTTCAAAAAATTAAGGGCTGGTGCGATGCTAATCAGATATCCTTTAACTTTTCTAAGACAAACATCATGCATTTTAATTGTGTGCCTGAACCAGTCATTTTGGATAGTAACGAAGTTTCATGTAGTGATGTATCAAAGTTTCTTGGTGTGCCGATAGATAGAAACTTGACTTTTAAAAATCACATCATAAAACTATTAGGTAAATTATCATCGGGCTGCTATGCACTGAGCATAGTCTCTAAAAACCTGGATTTTTGCAACAGCCCGTATAACTTACTTCGCTCTAATCGAGTCTCATTTGCGGTATGGGATAGTGTTTTGGGGTTGCGCCTGCCAGGGCCTGTTACATTCAGTATTTGTTTTGCAAAAAAGAGCTGTCAGAAGAATGTGTGGTGCAGATCCAAGGGAATCCTGCAAACCCCTATTTAAAAAACACAAGTTGTTGACTTTGCCATCTCTGTTCATCTTTGAGACATGTTGTTTGTTGTATAAAAGGTCTGCATATCTAGTACTCACAGCAAATAACACAAGGCAGAGAGGATGTTTACCAACACCAATACCACACACAACGTTAATAAAAAACTCAATAATATATAATGCCAGGAAGATGTATAATCATATTCCAAGAACATTAAGGGAAGCTAATTCTTTTACAGATTTTAAGTGGAAACTTAAATATATTCTCTTGAATAAGTCATATTATACTGTAAACGAGTTTTTGGAGGATAGGTTTTGATCTCCCAGTAGTCAGGTTTTTTTTTTGTTTTTATTTTCTTTCTCCCCCTTTTCTCCCTCACACTTCAGCACTCAGTAATGCATTATGGGGAAGGAGTGTCCCCTTTTGATAGATGTATGTACTGTCACAGACAGTCAATTTTGCTACCCGGCAAGGAGTCTGTCTTGACAATGTGTTTACCAACTTTGTTGCAGGTTTTCAGGTACGGCACTGTGACTTTGCATCATTTTCAGACCATGATGGTATAGTGATTCAATTTGAGACGAAGCCCATGTGCATTAAGTCAAGAATAGTGTACAGACTCATAACCGACTCCGGCCTTTTGCAGCTTTATAACATGATTGAGTCTGGTGATTGGGAATTTGTGTCAGATCAATCCATTGGTCCTGAGAGGAGGTTCGAAATTTTCATGGAGACTATTCAAGGGTCGGTGGACAGGGTGTTTCCATTGAAGACGAGGCTTGGTTCATATGGAGGGCCACACAGAACAACTATCAATTGGTTCAATGATAATCTCCGTAACATGCGTGATAGGTTGGAAGCTCTTGTGGCCATCAATAAAGCCAACCCACACCTTATCACAAGGGACATGATCAGAGATTATAGGAGATGTTACCGCCATGAAATTTCCCAATCCAAAAAACAAGCCCACGACACTTTTATTAATCAATCATTCAATCCAAAGGGAGCAATGTGGCAGATCATCAATGGTAAAAAGCCCAGTTCATCTTCTGAAACCTCCAATACTCTGACGGCAGACTCTCTAAATGATTTCTTTGTTGGTACTGCCGAGGAGGTGATCTCAACCCTCCCTGCGAGATAGGAGTGTTTCTCTGAATTTTTATTGCATCCTCCCACAAGAGACGTGACCTTTACATTCAATACTGGAAGCTATAATACTGTAAGAATGATCAAACAAAAAACTCAAAAAGTAAAGATAGCTTTGACATAAATGTTAAAATTGTTAAGTCATTGAAGAATGTAATCATTTACCCTCTGACCAAGATCATGAACTCGTGTGTTACAGCTAACATATTTCCATCCATTTTAAAGACTGCGAAGGTCGTCCCCATTTTTAAGGGTAAGGGCTCTAGGAACGAACCAACATACTATAGACCCATATCCATATTGCCTATATTCTCCAGATTGTTCGAAAAAGTACTTAATCAACAAATCAAAGAATACTTTGAGACCAACAATTTGTTTTCTCAAAACCAGTTTGGCTTTCGTGTTGGTAGGTCTACTACTCTTGGCACAGACACTTTCACCACTCATGTCCTAGAGGGGTTTGAGAGAGGTTGTGATACTTTTGCTACATTTTTTGACCTAACAAAAGCGTTTGATTGTGTCTCCCATTCTATTCTATTACAAAAGCTTAAGTTTTACAATTTCCACCCTGATAGCATTAGACTGCTTAGGACATATCTTGATGGTAGAGCCCAATATGTATTTTTCAATGGTCACCAATCAAAAACAAAACAGGTAAAACATGGTGTTCCTCAGGGTTCGGTTCTGGGACCTACCCTTTTTCTTGTTTATGTGAATGATCTTATCAATGCTGTGCCAGATGTACGGTTGCTTCTCTTTGCTGATGACACAACTATCTACTTCACATATATGCGCACCCTACAGATTGATGGGATTGTCTCTGACATATATAATAGAGTGGAATCTTGGTTTGTGGCTAACAGGTTGTCTCTCAACAGTGCTAAAACTCAGACCATGAACTTTTCCCTGTCACACAGAGCCCCTCAGCCTGTACAGCCTCTTGTCACTTTTCTCGGAGTCTGTCTTGATCCAGGTTTGGTCTGGGCTGAGCATGTAAACAAGTTGTGTGGTAAGCTTTCTGGTGTTATTTTCCTGATCAGAAATCTCTCGGGATGTGTTTCTGCAAATACATTGCTTCAGTCATATCATGGTTGCTTTGCTTCTCGACGTTCTTATGCACTTTTGGTGTGGGGGCACTCTTCACATGCTGACTTGGTGTTTGGACTGCAGCGTAAGTGTGTGAGAATAATTGCAGGGCTCCAGTATCGGGAATGTTGCAGACAGAGCTTTGTGCAGTTACACATCATGACTGTACCCTCACTCTATATTTTTCAGTGCCTGTGTTACATTAGATCGAACATGAATCAATATCAATTCCACAGCAATGTACACAATCATCTGACCAGACATCGTGGCAATATTGTGCGTGGGTTTCGTCGACTCTCGAGGACTAGGGATGGTACTGGGCCTGAACTTCTTTAATTCTCTGCCAGCTAGCGTTCGTTTACTGGAACTGAAAGTTTTCAGATCACGAATAAAAAGTTTTCTTTTATCAAGGGCATTCTGCTCCTTCCAGGAATACTTTAGCTCAGATCTTGGTGAAGTATAGATGTTTTTTATTTTAATTGTTTTAATGTTGTTTTATTAACAGTTCTTTAACTTTTTAATTTCAAGTGTTTAAGATGCAATGTAGTAATTGTAAGTTTATATGTAGTGTCGTGATTTATATATTTTTTTTACCTGACTTGTGTGATACTATTTTGTAATTAACATTAATAAATTGATTGATTGATTGTTGTAAACTTGTATCTTTTAGATGTAAGTTGATGTAAACTAGATATACTAATATATTGTATGTAGGTGGTATATGTCGTCCTATAACCACCGAGTAGAACAATTCTACTCGGTGCTATAACTGTATAACACTTTTAATGCTTGTTTTACTTTTTTAACGTTTGATTGAACACCACATTTTTATAGATGACTTAATTACATTTTAATATTCTCTTTTAATTAAGTAGGTCTTTGTTAATTCAGTTATAATTTAGGCTTTGTCGACAGAATTGTAAAATATTCTATGATAATAAAGCATTTTTGACTTGACTTGACTTGTGGTGCTGAATCGTCGAGGGGAAATCAATTATAGCTGGACCCAAATCAAAATGTACGGAAAGCACAAAGTTATGTAGATGAAGCGCACTATAGGTAGACTCTATATCGATGTTTGGAACCATAGACATAAAACAGGGTTGCCAATATGTGGGGGATTCCCCAAAACGTGGGGAATTTCAACAGATGTGGGGATTTTGTAGGGATGTAATCACTGTGGGGATTTTATAACCTAACTTAAATACGTCCACAAAAAAGCAACATATTTCCCAAAACTTAATAAACCAATTTAATGAACCCCAGGGATGGGACTGTTATTTTCAGGTCATTTCTCAGATTTTCTTCCATCGGCAAATTCCCACCCAGTAATCAAATTTGTGCACCAGGTGACGATATTTATTTATCAACGGAATCCATTTACATTGTAGTTATTAAAATATACATACAAAATATAATAAATTACATTCATATTACGTAAAAAGTATCACATATCACAAAACAAAATCACAGTAACTACACTAAATCTATTAACACAGCCAAGAACCACTTACAAGGGAACAATTGGGTTGATGATAGAATATTTTACAAAATTTGTTTCAGTTTGTTCTTAAAGTTACCAAATTTAGAGTCAAACAAATTTATTTGTCCCAGCAGGCCATTAGCCCTGCGAACCAGTCGTGTAGTTGGTTCATTCATGCCATAGTTAGTGTGGTGAAATGGTACTATAAAAGTTTCTGACTGTCTGTTATTTCGAGAAGGAACTCTAAGTTTAAAATGTGACAACAATTGAGGACAGTCTATAGCAGCATTTATTACCTTATGTAAAAAACATAGATCTAGTAGAATTCTTCTTGATTCTAGTGTTGGCAATTTTAGACTATCCCTTACCCATTGATAGTTATATTCATCCCTATGATATCCACTCCTAAATGCAGCAATTCTCAAAAATTTATTCTGGACCCTCTCTAGCTGTTCAATGTAACAATTGTAAGATGGGGACCAAACAACTGACCCATACTCCAAAATTGGCCTAACAAGGGAGCAATAAAGCATTCTAAAAGTAAACAAGGACAAGTCAACAGTTGAACGCTGAACAAAACCAAGCACCCTCATTGCCCTATTCGTTACCTGATTGATGTGGCTCTCAAATGATAATTTTGAGTCCATCCAGATTCCCAAGTCAGAGACTTCTGCTTTAGAGTTAATTGGAGAGTTATTTATTGAATAAATAAAATTTATAGTTTTTCTTTGCCTTGAAAAAGTAATCTTATGGCATTTGTCAATATTAAGTGACATTTTGTTTAAAGTACACCAATCAAAAAACGATTGAAGATCCTCCTGTAGAAGAACAGCATCATTCAAAGACTCAATGGTTCTAAAGAG
The DNA here is from genome assembly GCA_016904865.1 of Pissodes strobi. NCBI lineage: Eukaryota > Metazoa > Arthropoda > Insecta > Coleoptera > Curculionidae > Pissodes > Pissodes strobi. The sequence goes on along the minus strand of MU182433.1, from coordinate 197,221 downwards.
TTTTACATCATCTGCGAACATCAAAACACTGCAATTTTTCAGATAGTCCACCAAATCAATCAAGAAAAGGCAAAACAAAACAGGGCCACAATGGGAACCCTGTGGTACCCCTGACGGCACACATATTTCCTCCGATAATGAGCCTCCAAGATTGACCACCTGAGTTCTTCCTCCAACAAACTCCGATATCCATTGAAGAAGAGGGTTAACAATACCTAGAGCCTTTAGTTTTTCTAAGAGGACCCCATGATCGACCCGATCAAAAGCTTTAGAGAAATCTGTATAAATCGAGTCAACCTGAGATCCCCTCTCCAAACTATTGTATATGTGAATAACATATAAAACCAAATTGACATCAGCTGATCTTCCCTTCACAAATCCAAATTGTTCCAGATTAAAAACAGTTCTAAAATTCCATGCTATTTTCCTACCAACAAGACAATCCAGTAATTTTGGTAACTCTGATTGGTTACAAACCGCACGATAGTTGGTCATGTCACTTCTATTCCCAGATTTAAAAATCGGTCAGGACAAAAAGCAGTATTTGTTTCTTGCAAAATTCTATTACAATATACAAAGAAAATTAACTTGTTTTACTGACCTCCAAGCACGCCTCACATCGCCACCTCAAATACTTAATGAAAAGAACAGAAAATCCACTGAAAAACAACAAAAATGCTTTACATATGTAAGACCGTGTTCACACTATCTATCTGCCAGGATCTAAGGCAACCGCACAATTGAAAACAATGTCATATCTTCTCTCATCAGATTTTACTACCAAATTCATATTTTGACTGAACAAAAATTAAAAACATGTGAGTTTTATGGCCTTATACTAACAGATGGTAATTTTATCAGAATGCATGGGAATTCACATAGTTCTCGCTCAGTGATTTGAGTTATCATTTCTGCACTTTTTACATGAAAATAATTCATCTATAAACTATATTCAAACATATTATCATTAAAAAAGCCCAACTTCCTAATGATACTTAGTATTGTCTTTACCTATCCCAAAAATCCCTACCAATTTATAAAATACAGTATCTGTCTCTTCAACACATCGACTAATCAAAGAGATATATTTACTGGGAATAGTTTTTTAATATTATTAGTCCTGACATGGTACAAAAACAACATAATGGAAATTTTAGTGAATTACTCTTAAAATATTGGTTTAACATGCATACATTTCACATTTGAGGCAACTGGTCGATAGGAGTTGCAAACTTGAAGTCCGGTGGGAACAGATTTGCTGCATGTGGATACATCAATTTATATGATTGCCTGATAGTTACATCAGCGACACCTGCAATATCTCCAATTTCTTTTTGACTTCTCTTATCCTCCGATGCCTGTGACGCCATATAAATAGCAGCTGCTGCAACTGATATTGGTGATCGACCAGGCACAATGTCAAGTTCAACTGCTTTTCTTGCAATGTGAGTTGCTGCTCTTTGAACCATATTTGGTAAGCCAAGGTTTGAACAGAATCTTGACATGAAATCTCCTGTTGTGATTAAATCGACTGATGTTTCTAGTGCTTTCAATATAAGTTTGAAACATCTACCAATTTCTCGTTTGCTTATTTTGCTCACAGCACAAATTTCTTTAAATGTACGTGGAACACCTTCTTGACGGCAAGCAATGTACAAACATGCGGAAGCAATTGCATCATTTGAACGACCTTTCAAGTTACGCCCATCATGAACTTGTTTAAATAAATTGTTAGCTCTATCTACAATTGTTCTGGGCAAATTAATGCGATCTGCCATGGCATTAATTTCTTTAAATGCATTTATAAGAGCTCGATCTGAGCTATTCATAGTTCGACGATTTTGGTATCTGGCCACACCAAATGAATCAAAACTTGCGTCACCTCTACCAGGACCAATCATTGTCGTTAAATCTGATCCCCCTAATAAAGGATTTTCCGGACCACCAACACGAGAAGGATCAACCCCAGTTTTTTCATTGCTAAATGTTCTCCATTCTGAACCAACATCGATCACCCTGTCACCAACTACTAATCCACATTCTGAACAAATCTGATCCCCAGCCCTGTAATCTTCAATCAGCGGAGCATCTGGATGAGAGACACAGCAAACTTTATTTGCATCATATCTGGAAGTACTTGCCATTGCTGTGTAGTAAGCAGCAAATAAATAATTCTAATAACTGGACACTAGCCTTTTCGATTGCTTAGTTCTTTGCAATTGGCAGTAAAAAGATCACAATATTGCAAATGTTCAGTACCATAGTAAATTTTCGGGGTGTTTATTTTCGTAATTTGGTCACAAATTAAAGATAAAAAGTGTGAATTTTTCGCTTGAAAATTATTAATTTGACATCAGTATCTGCCTCTTAATGTAAACAATAACCAGTTAGAAACTCAAGCATTAAGATAATAACTATTGACGAATCTTGAAATCTTGAAAATTTAAACGTCAAGTCAAAGGAAAATGAAAATGAAGAGGAGATACGTATACGTTGACGGTTGACGTTTATGACAAAGTGCAGCAGTGTTGCCGATGGCATGAAATTAAATTATGTGATGGCTAAGCCAAAACTTTGTTTTTTCTTATAGACAATGGCCAAAATTATCAGATTTTGATGTAAATTATGTTAAAACCTGAACATGGCGGGAGAAGTAAAATATAGCCTTTTTGATTCGCCATATAATTATGTAATCTTCAAATTTTTTAACAGAATGCTGGCAAAATTCAAGAATGATAAATTAAAGTTCTTGGGCAAAATTGTGTTAAAATCTGATAATTATGTGACAATCCGCAACACTGGAGTAGTGCAGCACGGATGATTCAATGGTTTGATGAGTACTATGAGTAGTCGTTTCAAGTACCACATCACAAGGCTTCAGACAGAGTATATAATGTAGCTTCAGAGTTGCACGCGCATTACATTGTTGACAAACACATCTTTAGGGTCAAACGAATTGCTGTCAACGCCAATTGGTCTCGTAGCTCAGTGGTTGGATGCTGTGTGCGATACGGTGGCCTGAGTTCGATTCCAGTGGCAAGACATGTTTTTTTGGTTTTTAATATTATGTGTAAAAAGATTTTTTTCTTAATTTTGGGCATGCCTTGGATAGTTTTTGTTGGTTGTGCCCCCGTAGGGAGCAAAGCGAGCAGAGGGCCAATCGTGAAGTGTAAAATCATAAATTTTTGTCAACAATGTGATAATAATAATAATAATATCTTTATTGTCATAAACATTTAGTTTGAACATTGACAACGTCATAATGGTACTAGAACAAAGAACAAAAAGGAAAGATCTTACAAACTAAATCTATACTACATTCAAAAAGTCCTTCAGATACAAATTAAACCAAAAAGCAATGTTGCAGGTCAATAAAAAGCCTTATGCAAATTTAAAATGGTCACAACGAGGGTCATAAAAACATTAACGCTAAAGCAAATACTACAAATTAAAATATTCTTCCAAGGAGTAAAACTTATTTTCTATAAGAAACTTTTTGAGCTGATTTTTAAAGGAACGCAGACTTTGTATATTTTTCAAGTGTATTGGTAACTTATTGTAAACCTTAATACATCCCACTAGAGGACCCTTATGGAATAAAGATGTATGATGAGGAGGCACAACCAAATCATTTCTACCTCTTGTATCAATATTGTCAGAGACATCACTATGTCTAGAAAAAAACCACTATTACTTCAAACAAACACAGAACACACATAAATATATAATGATTGATGATTGTGATGCGCGCGTAACTCTGAAGCCCTCCTGATGTGGTACGGGCAACGTCTTGTTTTTAATGCCGCCTTTATCATTTTTTGGTAAGGAAAGGATACATTGTTAATCGGTGAATTCACCGGAGTATTTATTAAAAACGCCAGTATATTTCTTTGAACACCATTCATATTTCTTCGCATCATTCACCAAACCATGGCGTCAAACTAATCCAAACCAACTAACTTGCGGTTCCTATTTATAGTAGTGAGAAAACTGACAGGAGCTAGGTTTAAAATTCTGATAAAATATTTGAAGTTGTCATAATTATATGACGAATCAGAAGGGATATATTTTGCTTGTTCCAACATCTTCAGGTTTTATAAGTAGGTAACTGTGGCTATGACCACTGAAATATATTAGCACAAACAATGATACAAACATTCTTTGTATCATGAGCACAAACTATGTATGCCAGTGGCCATAACATAAACCAAAGTTTAGGGAGCCAACTAACTTTTCGCTGCAAAAGCTCCGCTCGCTTCGCTCGTTACGGGGGCACAACCAACAAAAACTAACCCAAAGCTGGCCAATTAGTTACCGTGCTAGATCTAGCTCTAAGTATGAACGTCCTTTATTTCCTCTATTATTATGGAGTTGGCTAATTTGTGCCAATCATTGTGCGGTGGATCCCGCCAAGCGTCAAATTAATAAGAAGTATTTGGAACACCAACAACCACAAAAGGGTGGATATTTTGTGCCATATATATATAAACTAAGTATATGTTTTGTGCCAAGAACTTAACCTACCTCCATAGATAACAATGTCTCTGCTACCTCTCTATTCTCCGAATTTTTTAAGACACGTGTAATATTTCAAAATAAAAACCTGATATTTCGATAATATTCTTTAGGTCTTTTATTTTTGGTATTTGGTAACAACATAGACTTGGAGAAATATATAGATTTGCAATTGTAAAATCCGATAATCTGAAATCGTTCATAGATTTTTAAGTTATTTTATATATAATATATCTATGTATGGTACAGTGCAAACTGCAAACATTTTTTTGAACTTTCTGCCCGAGTCCTCCCGCCTGACGAGTTCTGGGCTAGCGCGGTCTTCATTAAAACATTTCTGACAAATAGGTTTCTTTATGGTCCAGGTAATTGATTTCAGAGGGTCTTGTGAACATGCGTCTAGGAATGGGGCTACATTCTCGATGCGAAACCGTGCATGCGTAATGGCGAAACAAGAATAATAGATATTATTAAGGCTTTGCATGGCCCTCCGCTCGCTTCGCTTGTTGCGGGGGCGCGATCAGCAAGGACTAACCAAAACTAACCCAATACTAACCCAAAATCATGAAAAAAATGTGAATTAATAACCTTAAAAAAGGTAAACAAAACATCTGTCGCGATCGACTGGAATCGCGCCCGCAGCGCAGACATGACAGGCAAAACCACTACCTACTGCACCACTGAGGTGTTGTAAGAATTTCGTTAGAACGTAAACACATGGATAATTCCGATTCCTAAACGCGCGTATCTCGTGGCGCAGTCGTTACATGCTGTCCTTGTAATACGGCCGCTCGGGTTCGATTCCAGTGGCAAGACATGCTTTTTAAGGTTATGTTTGTAAAAAGTTTTTTATTCATATTGGGCATACTTTGGGTTAAATTTGTTTGAAAAACATAAAATGTAGCATTTTAAAGCGCGCGCAAGTCCAGGACTCGTCAGACGAGAGGACTCGGGCGAATAGTTACAAAAAAAGGTCACCATGGTACAGTGTCTTTATATTTCATGTATGGTATCATTGGTAACTTTGCATAGAGAAATTTTGATGTAGAGGCGGAGGATTTTTTTTTAAAGACGGTGTGGAGTCCAGGCCAGGGTACCCGATTTAACTGAAGAAATGTAAAACTTTTAGTCAAATTTTCATCGTTCAAATGAAAAAAATAAATATTGGAAGTCATTTGCCCTTGGACTATAAATCCAAAAACCGATAGGAAATTCAAGTTCACTAGACACGGTTTTGCGCGCGGACTATTCCACCACTTAATTCGGCATTCATGCAGGTCCCCCGAAAATGATAAAAAGAACTCCATTGGTCAATAGGCGTTGCCAGGAATTTTCGTCATCCAAGTCGAGGACCGGAGTGAACTTTGCAGTGTTACCTTGAAAAGCAATTGAATGACCTCATTTTGGTCCAGAGTGGAAAAAACCCGGCTAAAACGCGAGTAGCCGTTTTCGGCGGAAAAGAAGCGTCTTGCGTCATCACCAATGTTCTAATTGCTGCAGGCGAAAATTCCAGGTATTTCTGGGAGAAAGACACGCCTCGAAAGTTGCGCAATATCATGCGTTTCGTAGGTGGCCGGAGATTCTGGATTTTTCTGTGGGACAAAACGCGTAAAAATTTCTGCTATAAAAGCATTATTATATCGAAGAAAAATAAGACTTATTCTCCAGTCCAGTTGCAGTGGGTCACTATGGCCAAATTCAAAATGTTATAAGAAATATCAGATGTAGCGAGCCGCTATGCTGAATTTCATTTAAATAGTTTAAAAGTTAAACTAATAATTTTGTAGTCGATAATATGGTCTTAGTTGTGACCAAACCGAGAGTAGTGCCTTTCAGTTTAAGGGCTCGTGGAAATAAATAATTGAATTCATGTCAACGATTCGAAAAGTAAAAAAAAGTAACGGGGTGAACCATCGTCATTCATCGAGAGTTAAGATGTTCAAATCCAAGAAAAGGGAGCAACGGCGACAGGTTCCGAGTTCACGTTAGAGATAGACTGTAAGCTTAGTTATAAAAATTGTTAGTATATTTGAAAACATTTATCGGTGACTGTTTGCAAGAAATTCATGAATAATTCACATTCAGTATTCGAGTTAGACAGTAAATCTAATCTTAAAGCATAAAAATTGTTAGTATATTTGAAAATCTTTATTGTTGACTTTGTGCAAGAAATTCATGAGTTTCAGTAAAACATTTCAGTACTCGAGTTCAAAAACATTTAACCTAAAGAGACCCGACAACTCATTCATAAAAATCCGAAATCTTGCAAAAATATCAACAAAACGATTGTCCCGCCTCCTTATATTTTTATGTATGGTGTACAAACTTTTGTCAAACTTCGTCCCCACTACTAAATGTAGTATTGCCCGCCCCCGCCTGAACGAAAGCAAGGACAGTTCATAGACGTAGACTTTGAAAATGTGAGTCCATCATAATAATAATTTCAATAAAGTAAATACGTTTAATTTGAAATGATGGTATTTATTCGAGTGCATTATTTAAAATATATTTATGTTTTATTTATAGTGTGTGGTTTAGATTGAGTTAGTTTGGGTTAGATATGGGTTCTGAAGGTTAGTTAACACAAAATAGTTATTTTGCTGTGTCACGAAATTTTTCCGTGTCCTTGCAAAACCACTGCGATGAAACCAAAGAAGTATTCACTTCAAAAATGATTTAATAGAGGTTGGTAAATGACTGCAAACATATCAGATTATCCATTAATATCACATACATAGGTAAGTATTATAAAATATTAATTAATCACATCACAAAATGGTGCCCACTGTACTACTGTGTTTCATTTACTTTATTGTGGAAACTCAGGTTCGGATGATAATAGCTGGAGATTTTGCATACCTCACACCGCAAGACCATGGTTACTTTGATATAAAGTTTATAAAAAATATTTATAGGAAATCACTCACGAAATACAAAAGAGCTACACGTCGCGTCGGCGTCGCGTCGCACAAATTCAGGCTTTAAAACGTCCATTTGAAACCAAACAAAACTGGGCGAAGAGTGCTATTTTGCACGTTTTTTAATGAAAAACATTTATTTATTCAAGTCGCGATCAAAAGTTGGACGGCCATCTTGTTACTTTTGACGTCTGTATTATTAGGAATCCCATTCAAAACGGTGTCGAAATATTTGCTAGTGAGCTTTGACATTGCACAATTTTGTTAATATCATAGCAACCTATCATCAAAAATAGTGTCGAAAAGAGCTTCTTTTCGACACAACTTTGCGTATCGAAAAGACTTCTTTATGATACCAAAATAGAAATAGTATATTGTGCAACAAGGGCTGAAAATAAGACTTTTCACACGAATGAGACAGTTTGGTGCCACGAGCCGTAAGCGAGTGTCATAAAGTCTCATGAGTGAAAAAAGTCTTTTCAGCACGTGTAGCACACTATACTTTTTCTACGACTGCTACATACAGGGTGTTATATGGGAAACATTTTTATTATTGATTTATCAGAAAATTTTATTCCTAATGAAAGAAGCTACGTGAGTAAGAGATTCTCGCTAAACTATAACTAGGGGCACAGTCCTAAAATGGGGCCACCGGAGTGGGGTCCCTATTTTCCAAATATTTTGAAAAAGAGGATCCGAGGGCGAAGCCCTAAAAATGGGGCCCCAGGGGGCGAAACCCTAGAATGGGGCCTATGGTTCGGGAGTCCCATTTTGTACAGATTTAGCAATGGAGCCCCCGGGGGCTAAGCCCTAAAAGGGGGCCCTCTGGTATAAGAGTTCCATTTTCTACAGTTTTGCAAAAAGGGGCTCCCGGGGGGTGAAGCCCTATAATTGGGCCCCCTTTTTTAGAGATCGGGTAATGGGACCTTTGAGGGCGAAGCTCTAAAACGGAGACGAAGCCCTTTAATCTAAATACCCGAATAAGCGTGTGAATGTGAAAAGTATACTTTGCGCACGCCGTGTGCAAAGTATACTTTTCACACGATGTTTGAAATGTCCAGTTTTCAAGAGCAGTTGTTAGTGCGATTTTGTCTATTTTCAGGGCAGTCGTAGAAAAAAGTATATTCAACTTACATTTGCAATGAATGGTCATTACATAATATACTATTCAGCAGCTAATAATGAAATAAAATTTCCGAAAACTTATTTCATGAATAATTTCAAATTTGAACACGAAATTTATGAGATACCAAAAATACGCAATTTTATCCCGATTTAAACGTTTTTGTGACACATAGGGTTTTTCTGCTCTCAATGGTTAAACGAAAAATTAAATCATACCACTGCTGGCCTAAAAATAAATTGCTTATCATTATTTTTGAGACAAATAAAAAGGAACTGAAGTATACAAATTTTATTTAAAAACATACAAATATGACAAATATCTGGTTAATGACATATTCAAAAAGTAGCTTAATAACTATTTTCTTCTATTAAATACCTATTAAAACATATTTACAGCAGTGCCTTCACTGGTTTTGAAACGTTACCAAGTTAGTATAATTATCGAATGGGGAAAATCCGTCGGTCGTCGACCTCCAATGCTCCCAATCTATTGGTGCAGTTACTTTACTACGTGCATACTATAAATATTTTGGGGGTAAAACAAGGCGGAACCAAGGGAAGCGGAATTGTCAGATTGACATGTAAGAACTTCAGAACCGGTTTTTGATTAATCAAAAATGGGGAAAATAAGTATTTAGTGTTATAATTTAATATGAAAAAAGTATGTACAGTAACTCGTAAACTTAAAATTTGGCAACGCTACATCTATCGACCATAGAATGTGCCTCAATGTTGGGGGAAAACAAAGAACCATTTGTCCCGTCTCTTCAGGTTAAATGTCTTTGGTTTTATCACAATCGTGCGGTAAAATGGCACAATTTTATCTATAAAGTAGCACAATAAAAATCCTTTAGAGGCAACCCTGCTCGTTTGTCACTGTCACTGTTGTCAGAATATTTATCTATGGTTGTTGGTTGTCAGGTTCGATGTCTTATAATATATTTGGGTTCGATCGATTGTTAAAAGCATAATATATTATACGTAAAAGTTGGAAGATGCTGAATTAATGTGTTCTTTATAGTTTGTGTGCACAAATTTAAGGAACAGAGCCTTTGGAATTAACTCTTTTATTATACAATTAAATCACTCAGGTGAGTATTAATTTTTTAAAGCGCCTGCAAGTAGATATTTAGATCAATGCTAGAAAGTCAATGGTTTGGTATATAGAGAGTTGATAAAGACGCAGTCCTAAACTTTGGCTATAATTCAAAGTGATAAACCAAGCAATAATTGTGATAATATGTATTTTAAACTCAGTGCAAATGTATCTGGAACGAAAGATAACTGAATAGCACTGGGGTCCGCTGCCACAGCAAATTTTGCTGTAAAAGGTAAGGACCAAAGATTATTAGGAAAATGTACTAAAATGCAAAAGCATTTGTAATCACAACTAATATTAGGTTTTTTTTGGGAAATATTCTTAGTGTTTTTGCAAATGTATTCATCTTAGTGATTTGTCATGCATTATCATAAGGGGGACAAGTTTTCGGTCAGGTCTAAAACGTGGACCTCTCATATATATATATATCGCCAAGCACCTTTGGAAGAAATTTAAGGCATGCAACGAAAATTATAACACTTCATTATACTTTGATACGGTATGAAATTTTGTTAATTTCATTGACTTTGAACATCGATGCAAAGAAAAAGCAGCATCCTTTTAAATGACATATTTAGGTAATTCCATCATTCACAATTTCATCCTAAATGCTCACTCTTAGTGTTCTGATGAGAACTTTTAATTTACTAGATGCAGAATTCCTATGTAAGTAACTGACTGTTGGTGTGATTCAATAAATAAATTGGAGATTTCTTCACAGATGTTACAAGTGATTGACCTGACCTATTAACTATTCTTAAAAATAGATTAAAATATCATTTCCCAGTATTAAATACTTATAATTTAATTAGTTATAATGTAACAATTATAATATTTCAGGATGGAACCAAATGATTCTCAAAAGCCGACAAGAAATAATGACATGAATCAAATAAATAGGTGTACATTGTGTCCATTCAAGACACATGTCAAGAGCACTTTTCAACGGCACTTAATGAAATCTCATGGCATCAAACTAAAAAGTTTAGAGGCAGGTGTAGTTGGTGAATATGCCACACTTGGTCGAGTTGCAAATGACTATGGTTTGTGTGACAAATTTGAGACTAAGGAGGTTTTCCGTCATTCATGTCCGACATGTCAAAGAAAATTCCCTTCTGCAAAGACTGCAATGTACCACAAAAGAACTTGTAAAAAGGCTTTTAAACGCTTAAAAGGTGCCGATCCATTTTCTTGTTCCCGTTGTGATGGTATTTTTCCATCGCAAAGAAACTTAAATCGACATTTGATTGTATGTGGAAAGGAAAAAGACCTTTGGTGTCAAATCTGTGAATTCAAGTGTTTCACTAAAGATAAGATTCAGCGGCATATTATCGACCGACATAATTTAATATGCAAACTTGTTGATGAACCAGATTTTGAGCAAGCTTTAAATAGTGCTCCCTATACATTGGAAAGGGCTGTAGAATGTGAAGCTTTACCGGACATGAGAGAAGTAACAACTTTACCGGTTAAGGAATTAGGACATAAGGGTCCTACGAAAGAGAAATCTTATAAAGCTAGATTCAAACCTAGGACTTTAACTTGCGACCTATGTAATCAAGAGTTTATACGACAAAGACATCTTAATAAGCATAAAAAATTTAAACATGGAATAGCTTAGCATTTCTTGACCAAAATTATTTACCATGTCTTCAAAATCAAATCAAGTAAAATATGCTTTATTGTATTTATTTCAAAACTGGAAAGAAAATACATTTTCATTATATAAACAATAAAAAAGAAACTGCTAAAATGTATAAATCGATTTTTTTTCTTATTCATGTTCTGAGTATTCTCCTTCGTCCTGAACTTATTTGCTGTTGTATTTTTAGTAGTGATCAAACAAGAAACATTGTTTTTTACACAGTGCTTCTGTGCAAATTACTCAAATTCAAATATTTATTAGTATGTAAATGTAAATCCAAAAGAGCAAGACAAAGCATCAATAAAATCGCTCTCATAATTTTTATCAATTGACGCGGACAAAGTAGTTAAAATAATTTGTGTTTAGTACCAAAGTGTGTGAAAAAAAATTGGCTATGCAGTGAGTTAATAATAAACAGTTCTACTTCTCTGCTTTTTACAGAAACAATGAAAAATGTTTCTAATCTTATTCTATTAATTGAATGATAAGCACACCAAAATTTGTTTCAATACTTTTTGCTGCCTCTTATTGTTAAATTCCGATGTATTCTTCAAGATATATTTTACAACTTTTTTATGCAAGAAGATAAGACATCTGTGAATGAATATTTTGTGTTTGTGTGTCAAAGAAGAAAAAAATAAACTGTTTGGATACAGCCTAAAGAAGTGAAATAAATTAATTTAAAAAAAATAAAACTGAAGAATACATACATCACATTGACATGGGTAAGAATAATATTGGCGGGTTTAAATGTTGCAATGACGGTAAGGAGCTGACTTGTTACTACTGCATCTCATGTAAAACAATTCAACATAGAAGTTGTACTGAGAGAAAAAAGAACGTAACTTATATAAAGGATTACCGGATCTATTGCAGTAAGAATTGCGAAGAACATTCACTCTCAGAAGTTAGTGAAAATGAGATTGAATTAATTGGGGAGCTGAGACAAATGATCGAGGAGCTACAAACGGAAATCCTAGAAAAAAATAAACTATTACAAAAAGAGAAAAGAAATTCTATCACTTTTGTGGAAGATGCTACTGAGGTTGAGAAACAGTTTCAAGATGAAATTGCTGAGCAACATAAAAGAATTAAAACACTACAAAATAAACTTGGTGAAGAACAAAAAAAATATGAGGCAACTAAGAAAACTGAAGAGCAAACACAGAAATTAATTAATGAGCAAAAAAAACAAATTGAAAAACTGAAAAAAGAGCTCAAGGAAAGGGAGGTTCAGCCAAAAAGGGATAGAAAAAGAACACAAGACCCTGCCGATGATGCTTTGGAAGCAATAAATATTGAACAAATAACTAAGCTAAATAGTGAGATTGCTAACACAACGGCGATCAATACAAAACTGAAAGACAAAATTTCCATGCTTACTGAAGAGCATAATAATCTGAAAACTCTATTTAATGATCTTAATAAAATGAATAGGGATATGGTTGACACAATAAGAACGCTGGAAACCAATAATAAAATTAATCAGGAAGAAATTACAGCCTTACGCGACGAGTTAAACCAAAAAATGATCCAGAGCAGCGGTAATATTAAGGGAAGCCGGCCACCACAAATTGTCCTTATTGGTCATAGATCGGCAGTCCAGGGTTGTGCAAATCTTTTGAAGCACAATACGCAGCATAGGTATGACATAAACTCGCAATATACTGAAACTTCCTTATTTAATTACAATGTGACTCAAGCGTTTTTGTATAGCAGAAATATGACTAGTCGTGACAGCAACATATATACAATACAAACAGACAACAAAATAAGCGTCAACAACTCAAGATTTATTAAACTACAATTTGTATTTATCACTCAATTTGTGACTGCATTTCTAAAAATCACTAATTTAGGAACAAATTGGTTATTATTTAATCGAACTTACTCAATAACTGCTTATCAATACGGAATTAAAACGCAATCGGAGACGCAAAAAAATAATTATTGTTGACAGTGTCCACTGACAGCTTTATGTTACAAATATTCACCGACACCGGTCTAAGCAAGGCCACCTACGACCGTGGTCTAAGCCGCCTTGCGAACCCATTTATCTTTAATAATAATTAGATATTATTACTATTAAAAAGAGATGTTTTTGCATTAATTTGTCGACATTTGAAGAAAAAACAGCATATTTTATTTGGAGGAAAAGTTACTTTTCATGGCTTGCTCTCTATTACCTGCCTCACTCCGTTCGGCTGTTAAACACGAGCGCGCCATGAAAAGTATCACTTTTCCTCCATATAAAATAATATACTATTGTTGGAACTGTAAATGTCAAGAATCAAGTCAATATATCAGCCGACGAATATAATAAACTCTTGTCATTGGCAGGGAAAACAAATCTAATAGTGGTTGGGCCACCATTTGCAAGTGATAAAAATCTTAATGGCTCTATTTTAGAAATGAATAATCAAATGTTTCAATTGTCTCGTAATAGTTCTCATAAAAATATATTTTTGACTTTTGACTTTTTTATGCACTCGTATGAAAGATCTTCAAATGGTGTACCATCTTACGCAGCGAAAAAATTATTAATAAAATTTATTTCCACCGAACTATTACTTTCACGTCAGTTCAATGATTTGGATAATTGCAGGAGCCCAACGGTTTCGAATAACCATAGTACTGAAAATGTGAATGATGTTTTTTTAGGATAAGGGATAAATTAACTGTAAATAATGTAAATATCTCACTCGATGGCCATTTGGATAGAAATGAGGTGCGAACTGGGGATAGTACTCTTCTAAAAATTCTCCATCTTAATATTCTATCTCTTAAAAAGAAAACTCATTTGTTAGAAACTTTTTTACTAAACTATGAACACGATATTGTGTGTATAAGCGAGCACTGGTTACAACCAGATGAGCTGACCTGTATCCATGTGGGCGGTTTCGTACATGTATCAGGTTTTAGCAGGTCAGACCGCAGGCATGGTGGTGTTGCCATATTTGCTAAAACTACAATAAATACTTATCCATTGCCCTTTGATGTGGTGGCTATGTCTGATGAGATCCATTTTGAGGTTGCGGGAGTTCTGTATGATACCATGCAGATTATAACTGTCTACAGATCACCTATGGGCGATTTAAACACATTTTTAAACAAACTGACAGAGTTATTGGATGTTTTGCAATTAAATTCGGGAGTTGTAATTACTGGGGACTTTAATGTGCATTTTCAGGGTGGCACTGTGGAATCATTGGCTTTGTGTAATCTTTTGGAGTCCTACGGACTATCCAGGGTGGTTTTTCAGCCTACTAGGAAAAATGCATGCATTGATAATGTTTTTACAAATATTAATGGAAATTTTGCTTATAAAATCATAGACACATGCTTATCGGATCACATAGCGGTTTCATTCAGTTGTAGATTGTTTGTTCAGCCTCATACTGCGTGTAAGGTTAGGGTAGCTTATAGGCCTATCACGGATCTGGGGCTATCATGTTTACACCGGATAGTTGGCCTTATGGACTGGTCATTCGTTAATGATGAATCAATTACTCCTGATGCAATGTTTAAAATGTTTATTGATATTATGGTGGATGCTTGTGAAATAGCATTCCCTGAAAAAAACGAAAATGACCAGTACAAACAAATTTAATAAAACTTATAAAATCCACTGGTTTTCAGATGAAGTAAAACAAATGAGGGAAACATTGAAGTTTTTAACTAGGCTAAGCTACTCTACACCATTCCTAGTGCCGCCGGATTTTCTAAGGTCATTCCGTGTAAGTTATAATAATTTTATCCAAGAAAGTAAAAGGCGAGCCAACGACAGACATATAATCAATTCAAAAAATAAAAATAAAGCCGCCTGGGATATAATAAAAAATAATAATCCGGTAAAAGATTATACCAGTTCTGACTGCTTGAACGCAAACGACTTTAATAACTTCTTCTCTGACATTGCCGGAATTTTGAAGAGGAATCTTCCTGTTTCGAACGTTGATCCCTTGAGTTACTTACATTCAATATTCAATAAATATTAATACCAACGAAAGTTTCAGTTTCGATGAAGTTACTTATATTGATCTTAGAGATATCCCATACAGCACACCAAATCACGATTACGATGTATTCGCATTGTGACGATGTATCTAGATGCAGACACAGGGTTGCACAATTAAAGGTCCATTTATAAACTCGCAGAGTTCGTAATGTTGAGGTTGGAAAGTTCATAGTTGGCGAGGTTCGGAGTTCGGAGTTCACAGTTCATTTTATGGCATTTATAAACATCATCAAAAAGTTGGGAAAGTTCATATTTGATTGGTTAAAATTCGTAACCAATAGAATTTCGGACATTTTTCATAACAATTAACAATCATAACCCCATAAAAACAATAATAACAAGCGATGGGTTCATGTATGGTACTTATAATAAACTTTAATCTTATAAAGACAATGGTAATAATAAACAAACAGCAAAGCAAACAATAAACAAAGAATTTCTTTGTGACAGAATCGGCTATTGACAATTGACAGCGACCACGTGTTAGTACAGTGATTTTCATTGGTTGGAACGAACTTTCCGAACTGCGAACATAAAACTTGGTTATCTCTGAACTTTGCGAACATCCTGAAAATTAGCGAACTTTTCGCCAACTGAGTTTATAAATTGAACTGAATGATTTCATTAGTTCATCTTGAACTGAAATTTCAACTCCCAACTGAGTCTCAACATTGCGAACTTTTCGAGTTTATAAATCCAGTGTAATTCTACGATGTAAATGTGCTACGTTTACACATTTCAGGTACACACGTATGCACAAAGGTTAAACGTCCGCCTCACAATGTAGCCACAGTATACCATTTACATATACACAACTTAAATGATCCACAGTGTGTTATCGGCTGCACAGTGATTGTGTATTATGCTTAAACTCTGTTTACACATGGCATTTGTCCTTCTCAATTTGGACGTAAATATACTATTCCGTGTATATGTAGCTCCGTCGCCCCATGCATACGCCCTGTCAAAGAAACCAATTTTTCATGAGCTACTTCAGGAAAATAAAAGTTTTGCCGCCTGACCTTTATTCGTTCTCAAAACAGGTATTTTAAAAAAATAATTAATATTATGGTTTTATGAGAACGAAAGAGCGGGCAGCGAAACTTTTATTTTCCTAAAGCATCTGTCTGAAGAAAAGTTCCTTTAAAATTGTTCTTTTTTTCTTTCCACATAATATACAAAGAGCGGCTAAAATATAGAACAAATTCATTTAAAAATCAGGTATTGACTTTTTAGAAAAATGTTCGATCACGTCAATTATAATTTCTCTTCCGTTTTTTTTGCATCAAAAAGAAAATATACAGGGTGTTTCAAAAAAGTAGATTTGATGTAAATTTTTTTTTAAATAAAACACTATTTTTTAAAATCCAAAGCAATAGTG
>MU182433.1:128916-170520 GCA_016904865.1 Pissodes strobi | reverse complement strand
TAAATACGCAGGCAAACGCCAAATTCATCAGGCTTTCGGGTCTCTCTTAACTGCGCTCAATTAGCTAGGTGCATGCACACAGGTGCGTACCCTTCTAGTTGTTCTATTCCGCATCCTCAATATCTGTGAGCACCTGTGCATAGGTACAGGGTGATCAGGTCCCCACCTAACCGTGATGTACATGTACATAGGTACACGGCACCATGGGGATTCTCTTAAAAGTATTACGAGTAAAGTATCAAAATTTCCAGTCAGGGGATTTTTAAAAGTAGTGCAAGTGTCTTAGAAATCTGTGTCAAACTTAAATTAAACTATTCCGTCAATGAGAGACGCCAAAAAGCTTACCATATAAATATTAACACAAATACATAAATAAAAGACAACTCAGTTCACATAGACTTTACTAATAAAGCAGTGACCAAGGGCCTAGAAACACATTAAACTAAGCCTCCCTCGAGAAGACATGCATTTAGATTGGGTATAGTGTAAACTCTTAACTCATAATTCATCTATAAACAATAGTTAATGACGTCATGAATCTAAATGAAGGAGATTTTTACTGCGGAAAGTCACTCGTGCACACAACCGCACTTGAAGTTTTAACCAAAGACACATTCTGGCTAGTTACTGAATTGTAACACCGTAATAGCCCTTGTAACTGTGACATACACGTCTCAGATTTTGAAAAAAGATTACTAGACAAATGAAGTTGTAATTAAGCCAAAAAATCGATCATAATATGAAATTAAAGTAGAACCAACTTGCATTACTACGCCTCCGTAAAAATAACGACATTTTACCAGCCAGCGCGGCGCAGATTTTTTTTTTAATATTCGCCCGAATCTGATGAGTCCTGGGCTCACATTGGGTGCTTTGTGCGTTCACCAGACGACAGCAGTTCAGGGGCGGATTTAGAGGGGGGGGGCAAGGCCCCCCCCAAACTAAAATGTTAAATATAATAATTGAGTTGCTTGATTCTGTTATTTTTTTTCTTAGTGCGTTTTGTCACTTTACTCTAAATCACCCAACCCCCCCGTGGGTTATGTTTGTAAAAAGGATTTTTTTATCTCAAAGAGTCGGCGCAGGGCCATGCGTCAAGTGACAAACATATAAATGTGAGCCAAGGTCTGCGACGCGCTGGCTGGTATAATGTTATTTTGACGGGGGCGTAGTAATGCAAGTTGGTGGTTCTACGTTCTACTTCAATTCAACCTCAAATTTCGATCTCTGAAGTTTTTTTCAGCTCAAATTTCGGATGATCGATTTTTTCGGCTTAACCAACGCCTTTTGCATGATACTATTACTGAGAAGATAAACTCACGCGCATGGGATAAGGCCATCTCTCTCGCACGCCTGACGTCACTGGATGACAAATTTCATCATCAGCTGCCAATTTTATATGGCGTTTAATGGGCTTAATGTATGCTTTTGTTGATATTTCTTGGTTACTTTACATATGAAAGTAGGTGAATAGTTAATTATATTTTAGAAACATTGAATCAAACATTTTGTATCATGGTGTGCTGCAGTGGTGGGTTGTTCAAGCAATAACAACAAGAAAAGCAAGACCTTTTCGGATTGCCGTTTTTTAGATTTCCTAGGGATAAACAAGTTTGTGAACAATGTATTCTAAAGTGCTATCAGCAACATAAATTTAATGTTAAAACAGCAACAATATGTTCAAACCATTTTGTAGAAAGTGATAAGAGAAACTATTGGAACTAGCTCAAATAAAATGGAAGTTGAAACGTGTATCTTCTCTATATGGCAGCTTTGTGTATAGCTAAAGTATTTTTTGCATTTTTGGCTTAATTTCATCAATTCGTTTGCGAACTTTACTTCCTGTGGACTGTGTATTATCAGGCTATTGAACTATTTTTTAATTTGGAACATGGGAACTGTTAAAAAGTGAGTTTACTTCAGTTTACCTTGCGGTCTTGGCGAGGATCTTGGTGTGGTTGTTAACAAACCACTTATCATATTTGTGTACAAACCTGAGAAATAAAATGACTAAGTATAT
This sequence comes from Pissodes strobi, assembly GCA_016904865.1. NCBI lineage: Eukaryota > Metazoa > Arthropoda > Insecta > Coleoptera > Curculionidae > Pissodes > Pissodes strobi. The sequence goes on along the minus strand of MU182433.1, from coordinate 168,500 downwards.
TGTATATTGTTGTTTAAAACTTATAGTTTCAAGTAAATGTATAAAGGTCATTACTGTCTAGCAATAGCAGTAGGTAAGCATGCCATAAAAGAGTAGAAAGCCTTTCTGTTGGCAAACAAATCTGTTATTATGATGCTATTCAAATAATATTTTGACTAGTGTATTGATTTATTTTTATTAAGAAGAAACTTCTGTAATTTGTATATTAACATGTAACTTACATGTAACTGTTATTTACATATAAATACCTATATACTTTTTGTTATAAAAAATTTAATCGATGTCTCAGATTAGTTATCTGATTAACTACTCAAATACCTAGTTGTTGAAATGTTTCGTATTTTGTTAGTTGTTTGTCAGTTATTATTACAGTCTGTAATATTTGTCAATTTTTTTGGAGAGTATTGAGTCGAAAACTGAAACTACCTATGCAACAGTTACTCTCTGTGAACATTTACCTTGCAATTTTAACTTAAACTTCAGTGAAACTATTTATATAATACTGCTGGCTATATAGTACACTCCATTAAAGAAACAATCAAAAATATGTGCAAATTGCATAGTAGAATTAGGAAATACCGACACTGTGTACAAAAGTTTTACTAAATTTGCTCTTTTGCAATCATATATAATTTATACTTTGTTTTTTTTTTAAAGTGAACCTGTATTTTATTTTTTTATTCGCCACCAAGCGGGGGTTTGAAAAGGGGCTAGAACAACGTGTCACTTTTTCTAACCTCCTTCCCCTGGGGCGAAGTACCGTAAAACGGAAAGTATCGAAAAAATTAACCCGCCACAAAGATTCATAAGTTATTATTAAAATATGTATATTTATGCTTCATCTTATTTTTTTTATTATTTTATCCCTCTCTTCCTTCCCAGTAATAAAGAATATGTAATAGTATAGAAAAGGTTGGGTCAAAACCCAACCAATATCAAACTTCATTATTTTATATAATTTCCTCTTCAAAAATTAAAAATTTCAATTAGGTATTTAATGAATACAGAATTTGTTTTTTTTTAATTAAATCAAATTATTTACTTTGTCTTTAACTATTTTTATAGGCCAAGTCATTTGGATGCCTTTTAAATGTATGTAACACAACCCTAATTTTGAAATAATTTAAAAATGTGTCATTTAAATTACCAAAAAAAATTATTTTTTGATAGTTCAATTTATAGCTTTGTCGTATTATGCATTAAAATTACATTTTGTAACTGATTTACAATCATATAAAATAAAATTCAATATCGGTGTCAGTTTAAATTAGATTATCGATGTACATGTCAATGATTTTATCTAGTACCTATCTATATAATAATTTAAGGGCTGGATCCTAAATCCTACATTAAACCATGAAGGAACTATCTGACATACCATTATGTTAATGATAAAAAAAAACTCCCTATATTAATAGTTTATTAAATAATAATAGTATAGACTACTAAATATCGGTGAACACCGCTCTAAAACAATGCGTTTCCACATCGACAAGCAGAATTGTTGTCATCCGGTGACGTCATGCGCAACGTCGTACGAAATTCGATCGCCAAGTGGGTTTATCTTTTCAGTAATAGTATCATGCGCCTTTTGTCTAGTAATTTTTTTGCAAAATCTGGGGTGTATCCCGTGTATCATGGTGTATGTCACAGTGTTACAGTTTGGTAACTAACCAGAATGTGCCAATGGTTAAAACAAAAATTCAAGTGTGGTTCTGTGCACGAGTGACTTTCCGCAGTAAAAAATCTCCTTGCATTTAGATTCATGTCATCAACATTTTACTAAAAGCGCGGTATACAAATAAGATTATCATATATGTATTATTATGTTCAATTTATTTATAACGGCGTTACTTCTTTGTCTATTATATGCATGACGTCATTAATTGAAGGACTCTTCAAATATTGAAACACCACCGCTTGCTCCGGGAGTAAAACCAAAAGGAACTAACCCAAGGCATGTCTAAAATCCAGAAAAAAAAACTTAAAAGATATTTGCATTCACGAACTCACGAAGTCAAACGTCAGCACGTCAACTGAATTTTACGAACCATCCATGCAAACTAGTCGATAAAGCTAGTATTTGAACTTAACCATTGAAATACAGAGCAAATTTTCACCAAGATACCCACGTCATGGATTCAAATGAAGTCCGGAACTCGCGTCTACTTACCGCAAATTTTCGACCTTCGGACCTGCGCATTTTTTAGCAGCCTGTTGTCGTTCTAATATTCACTTCACTCAATCTAACCCATGGTAAGCCCAAAATCAAGAAAAAAGAACTCTGAAAATATTCAAAATAGCACGTACGCATGCGTGAAGGCTTAAAATTGCACTAGAGAGTATATGTCGTTACTGGGAAAAGTCATTCGTTTATGTGCTCACTGTTCTGAGTGCTCTGTACTCTGTAACCCAAATCCAAGGCAAAGATTATCCGTGTCCAATGGTTAACAACTTATTTTCAACCAGATTCTGGCTGTATGGCGCGAACTGCTTCGTTATCAAAGATTTGGGTCACCTTACGAAAACGCCTTTTAGAATTTTTCATTGGTCTGTCATCAGTCATATTTTATGTCATGTCATTCGTCATTGTAGTCAAAGTCAAACAAACAAAACATTCAAATCAAATTCAAAATAATCAAAATCACTATATTTTTACTCAAAACCAAAACAGTCAAAACGCAGGATTCTTTTCTTAATAATATTTTAATTAAATTGAAATATAAGTAAATCCTTGAGTAAATCACTACGGTAAATACTATTTTTTTAAAGCGCCTGCATAGGTAGGTTACTTTAGTGCTAAAAAAATCCTTTTATTCAATTTAATAAACATTCTGAGCAATGTGAATTGATAATAAAAATCCGTATCTTCAATAATTGAAGAAAAATAAATGTATTTTACGTGTTTCTCGGACTCTACTATTTTACTCAGGAAATTGTTTTCTCATATGTAACATTGGATATTTTAACTAATACTAAATTAAAACCCATGTAGGCACCCTGTTTAAGTAAAAACATATCATAAGAGCAAATTATTTATTTGTTTATTATTTATTATTCATATTAACAGCTACAGCCAATTACAGATGCAATGTTCTAAACCTAAATCTTGACGTTAAACATCAACACCACATATTAAAACTGCCCCATTAATTTCATCCTACTTGATCTTTATAAGCACTGTAAGTGTATAACTGTTAGTTCTAGTTACAGTAACATAAAATGTGTTCCTTGTTCTAGTACACACAGAATTTACATGAAATGGCAGTTGGCCCAAAAATTCCTTACTACGAATCTTATGTTCAATGAGCCTGTAGATAAAGACAATCCCCGTTCAACATGTAAGAGGTTCAAGCTTGGAAAATTAAAAATATTACTTGATCTGTTCCTATAGTTTTAAAATGCAAAAACATTAAGAACTCTTTTTATTGCTTCCAAGCTGTTTATTTTGTTTGGATAAAAAGGATCCCATATAGGAGATGCATACTGAAGTTTGGGTACAATGAGTGTTTTATACAGTACCTATTTAATTTGATGCATAAATACTACATTGAAAAACATATAAATAATCAGTGCTCTGATGAAGCTTATAGAAAAGTAGTTAAATCAAAAAATATTTTTTGAACAAACCTGGATATCAGAGTGTGAGACTTATGAGGGATTTCAGTTACATAATACAACTCATCAGATAATTTAATGAAGACTTGTGAAATTTGCCAAAACTGGAGCAGATATTAATAGAGATTATTAAGCCGAAAAGGCTCAGAGGCATATAATCGAACCCTGATACAATAAAAGTCTCTACAGAATTTGAAAAAGTAATTTTGTTTCCCCAGATAGACATGTTCAAAAACTGTGCTCTTGGATGAATTAAATCTAGGAATATCTAGTCTTAAGACATGAAGCCATATCAGGGCAGATCACAACCGGGAGATGCCGAGCAGTATATCTTTTAATTGAATATTTGCTCCTCTCAGAACAAAAATGGCTCTTTTTGTCATTGTAAAGCACTTAGGCAGATGTTGAAGAAATGATGATGCTTGATTTTAATTAAAGGTTTTTCCACAAAATACATTGCTTAAATATCAAAAATAGTTGTTGAAAAAGTATCTTCCACCTTAAAAGTATAAATCAATCATAAAGAGGAGATGTACGATTTGGACTTTTTGCAAATAAAAGTAATGACGATTGGTTTTAGTGGCAAACTCGTCCCCATGAGCACTCCATTTGGAACACCCAAATCCAAAAAGGAGAATATATTCAAAGCCTTAGGCCTGTTTCACACATACACGGCGACCGTGCAAACGGCGCCGTTTGAACGGTAACGTTACTTGCTAATGAAAATTTGAAACCTTGTAACTCTATTTGCTGGTAGTATCATTTAATTTATTAAGTTAATTTTTATATAATCATTTTCAGGGCCCCCAAAAGTATACAAAAAGTTAATTTTACACCAATAAGATAGATCTTAGTTTTAGCGCAAAACCAAATATATTAATCTCCATTTTTCTCAATACCGTGTTGCCTGAAGATACAGGGAGGGTCTTGTCGGCTGGCCGCAGAAAATTTTGTTGTTTTGCATTTTATTGGTTTAAGAGAAATGCATAAGGTGAGAATTGGGAAATAATACAAAATTTTTATTTAAGAATGTATGTGTGCCCTTTTTTTAATTGATGTGAGAACTTTTTTAGACGCGTTCTGCACACTTTTTCTTGGGTATTGAATGAATTGAATTGTGAGCCGTCACGCTCGAGTTTTAACGTTAATTCGCGTTAAGTCTGCTCAAGTTGAGCCAAGTGTGAGAGAGAAATACTTAGTAACAACCTGTACTATATTAATTCGAATAACTATTATAATAGATATGTTTTATGTATTTTATTCGCTTTTGACACATGCATTTCAATGAGGCCGTAGCTCAGTGGCTCAGGTATTAGTTCTTTAATATTAATCTTGCTCTGTTAAAGTTTTCCCCTCGGTTTTCCATTCTGTCATGTGGTCTGAAGTACACAACGTTTTTTTTTTTAATTAAGTGGGACTTTGGCTATTTTGGCATAATGTTTATCGCTTCGTGTGTTTATTTAAACAACTATTTTGTCCCTTTTTCTCATCGATGTTTTGTCTTGGACATCATCAACTTTGTATTTTTTAAAACGAACCTGGATACATTCCGAAAATGATGTCTTGGTTTTCGAAACTTAATGTTGTATTACACTTATTTTTATTTACTCCTGAAGTGAATATTTGAGGTACTTCTCGTAAGAACCGTATGTGTTGAAGGGAGAAAAATTATGTGCTTTTATGGAGATTCTTTTTTTTAACAGTTTCACATACAATGAAACATATGATTGGTTTATAACGATTAATTACCTTTAATATCGGGGCATATTTAGGTAATTCTATCTTAAATGATCCCTTTTAGTGTTCTTACGAGAACCATTTACTTAGTAGATGCATAATTATTGATGTCGATGTGGGTTTAATAAATAAATTGGGAGTTTCTTTGATAGCTTCACAGATGTCACAAGTGATTAACTGATATTGCATGATATGATAGTTGTGAACCAGACAGTGTCCAGGTAGCTTGAGCTATTAACCGATCTTAACAATATATTATAATGTCATTTCTCAGTATTAAATCTGGTTTAGATACATGGTACAATAAAGATAAGACGGGTCTACGTCATGTGGTGAGAAAATAACTATAGAAACAACTTTAACAGTGCTGCCACAAAACAGGGCGTTTGGCAGGTGCAGAAGCGGAGGGGTTTTAAGTAGAAGCAACTGGACAATTAGAATCAATCTAGGATACCACTGACCGAAAATGCCAACAGAAGGGTTTCTTAATCTAACAGACCCGCACGTATCAAGGGTACAAATAAAGATTCAGCCACGCTGAAAACAGCACCAAAAATGGCGGGATTAGCTCCAGAAGTAGGTGAAAGTCTTATTTTAAAATATCTCGAAAACAACTTGGGTATAAACTGCCAAAGCGAAAAAGTCAAAACTAGAAGGACAGGTCGTGCGTCTTTTAGGTTGACTCATCCATGAACGTGAACGCTACGGCCTAAAGGGGTCATTGTAAACCACTGTATGAACCTTCACCGCCTATAAATGGCAACAAATCACAACCAACAATGCAAAGCAAAACATAAGGGTTATGCACATTAACGTTAAGTCATTGTGATAATATACGCCAGAGCACTGGTTGAGGAAACGAGAACAGAAAGTTCTTTATGTTCAAAAATATAAATTTGTAGTCGGAGGAGCCATAATTTTGATTAGGAACTGTTTGGAAACATCTTTTGATGCTGCAAATGCATCGTCTCGATTCATCGATTTATCACCCTGTTTGCTGATGACACAAAGGTTTCTCATGCTGCAAATACTTATGAGGATTCACTGAATGCGTCGCTGGCGGCACAGGAGAGGGCTGAGAACTGGTTCTGCTCACACAGGCTGTTAGTGAATGCTGACAAGACCAGCCGGGTAATATTCTCTATGAGATTTATCAGGTATAGAAAATTCCTTGAAGGCAGGCTTTCTGGGAGTGATTTTGGATCCAACGCTGCAGTAAACATATTATTGCTCTTGCGAGGAAACTCAGCAGGGAACTTTATAGTTCTGAAACCTATATAAGTGTGTCTCAGAGCTGATATAATACGAACTGTATACTTTGCTGTTTTTGGTACCCATATCTCATACACCCAATTCTTGCATGGGGACACTCGACTGAGGTGCACGGAGTGTTTAATCTGCAAAGAAAGGCAGTTAGAGTGATGTCTGGTTTGGATTACAGGGAAGACTTCAAGAGTGTGTACCGTGTACGTGGGTCTTGGTCTGCCGATTGTGCCTTGTTTATACGTGTTGGAGTGTCTGTTGTATGTTAAGCAGTATAAGGGTCAGTTTTGGTCTATGACCACGACATTCGTTCAAGACACAATTCGGTACCCGCATGTTGGCGACTAAGAAGGTGTCAGGATGGTCCAGGCTACTGGGCCATACATTTTTTAAATGTTTTACCAGCATAGAGTTTTAAGCAAAGAGTGAAACATTATCTAATAAGCAGTGCTTTTTATCCCTGCAATGAATATTTTAATTCAGATTTTAGTAGGCTATGACTGATCCTCCCTGAACGGTGGTATTTTTTCCTGAACGGTGGTGTTTTTTAATTTTTAAATTTTATTTATTGCTTTTTAACTTTTAATTCTTTCTCTGTGATGTAAGCATATGTTTTGATTATTTTATCAATGTGTATTCTTGCAATATTTTAAAATTGTTTGTTACTCCTACTGACATATGTAAGCCTGTGCATTGACATGAATAAAGTATTGAGAATAGAAACGATTTGTCATTCTTCTGTTATGAGTCAAATTTTGCTCACCACATGAATTTATTATATCATGACTTAGATAGGTATAATGTAACAATTTTGTTAATATTTTAGAATGGAACCGAAGATTGTTCGAAAGCCGCCATCAAGAAATATTGACGTGAACCAAATAAATAGCTGTACATTGTGTCCGTTCAAGTCACATGTCAAGAGCACTTTTCAACGGCACTTAATGAAATCTCATGGCCTCAAATTAAAAAATTTAGAAGCAGATACAGTTGGTGAATATGCCACACTTGGTCGAGTTGCAAATGACTATGGTTTGAATGAAAAGTTTGAGACTAAAGAGGAGTTCCGTCATTCATGTCCGAGATGTCTGAAAAAATTCCCTGCATATAGGACTGCACAATACCATAAAAGATCTTGTAAACAGGCATTTAAACGCTTAAAAGGGGCCGATCCGTTTTTTTGTTCCCATTGTGATGGTGTTTTTGCATCGCAGAAACTCTTAAATCGACATTTGGAAGTATGTGGAAAGAAAAAAGAGATTTGCTGTCAAATCTGTGCGTTCAAGTGTTTCAGTAAAAGTAGGATAGAGCGGCATCTTATCGACAGGCATAATTTAATATGCAAACTTGTTCAAGAACCAGATTTTGAGCAAGCGTTAAATGGCACTCCCTATACGTTGGAAAGAGCTGTAGAATTTGAAGCTCTGCCGGGGGTCGCTGAAGTAAAAGCTTTGCCGAATGATGAGTTATTGCGTACGGGCGTTAGATTACCTGATCCTGTGAAAGAAGCGACAAAAAGATACAAAAAGACTATGACTTGCGACCAATGTAACCAAGAGTTTATGAAACTAAGACATCTTAATAAACATAAAAAATATGATAATTGCGGATCGAAGGGTTAAAATAGGTTTTTTTTTCATCAGCTTAGCAGTATCCTAAAGTATTTAAATCGATTCTTTTCTTATGTTCTCCTTTGTCCAGAACATTTTTGCAGTTGTATCTTTGGTAGCTCTCTAGAAAGTCATCAAATAAGAATTAGTATGTTCTTACACATTCTCGGCCGATGGGGAAATATGAAATATTGATATTTTTGAAAGAGATGAAACAGTCCAGCAGTCCAGTTCAGCAATATTATTTTACCAGCTTAGGTCGAAAAACGTATTATTGTATTATTTCCCAGTTCTTACCCTTGATCACAGTTATTCTTGCATTTTGATATAGTTTATAACGATCAATTTCCTGTTTTAATTTAAAAAACTTTTTAATACTTTGCAACATTTTGATTACCTAACAAATATATAGAAATATTGACGTGAACCAAATAAATAGCTGTACAGGGTGGCTCGAATTCGTGTCTATGTATGGGGAACTCGAAACCCGTAAGAGATACAGTGTCGGTCAAATTAAGGTAAAATTGCGCATTTAAGTGCCTAACAATATGCCGTTTAGAAAGTTTTAAAATTCCTAGTATTTACGGAGATATCCGGAAAAAACCGAAATTTTGAAAAATCGTTTTATTTTTTTCCTGGGCTTATTTAAAAACGGATTTCAAATCTAATTGCACCTTTGCATTGCCACTTTTTTCGCTCTATCCAATCATGATATCCAGTTTGAAATCCGACGTTTCGTCTTCAAGGGATCACTACCAACTTTCTTTTTTTAAATACGAACTTTAATTTTTTTTATCGTTTTTCAGATGGTATGGGCGTTATTAATATGAGTATGTGTTTATTTTTTTTATTTTTTATTTTCATTATTTTTTTTATATTTTTATTTTATATATTTTGTTTGGCGTGATTTTAAATAATTTAAGGTAGGTACAGGGTGATCCCCTATAATGTCGCCCCCCTATAACTTTTTTATTTTAAGTGTCCCAAAAAAAATAAAAGTATGGTTATGTAGGTACTGAAAAATACTTTTTTTCTGCGCATAAAAAATATTCGAAAAACGATCAGTATACAGGGAAAACCAAAAAGTTATTTTTTTTTCAATGGAACACCCTATATATGAATTTATTTTTCAATTCGTTGTAAAATTCTAAGCATATTTTATGTATGATGTTATACCTCTAAAGTTAGTAGTTTCACAGGTATCAACAGTTGAAAATCGTTACTTTGGCTACTTTTCACCTTGGTAGCAAAAAGTTAAAGGGGGGCGACATTATAGGGGATCACCCTGTACTTATGACATTTACATATTCTATAAAAATATTTTATTTGTTTTTTGCGTTGAGTGGAAAATTGGAGCCCGTATTAAAAATTAAAAATAGTAAAATTATTTTTACGAGAATATGGCCATGAACTATTACTCAAACAAGTTGCTTAGTGCATTTTATTTATAAGCAAAATTCCAATAGGTGTTTTTCCATCAAAGTTCCTATAGTATCACGTAGTATTATAAATTTTTGATGTTCTCTATTACATAAAATTTTTAATTGGTTAAAAGTTGGGAATATTTTATCTTTGCAGTAAGCAACTTGTTTGAGTAATAGTTCATGGCCATATTCTCGTAAGAAATTATTTTACTATTTTTTATTTTTAATACGCTCCAATTTTCCACTTAATACAAAAAACAAAATAAAATATTTTTATAGAATATAAAAATTTTAAATGTACCTACCTTAAATTATTTAAAATTACGCCAAAGCAAAATATATAATTAAAAAAATAATAATAAAAATAAAAAAAAATAATAAATAAAAACACATAGTCATATTAATAACGCCAATACCACCTGAAAAACGATAAAAAAAATTAAAGTTCGTATTTAAAAAAAGAAAGTTGATGATGATCCCTTGAAGACAAAACGTCGGATTTCAAACTGGATACCATCATTAGATAGAGAGGAAGAAGTGGCAATGCAAAGGTGCAATTCAATTTGAAATCCGTTTTTAAATAAGCCCAGGAAAAAAATTAAACGAATTTTCAAAATTTCGGTTTTTTCCGGATATCTCCGGAAATACTCGCAATTTAAAAACTTTCTAAACGGCATATTGCTAGGCACCTAAATGCGCAATTTTGCTTTTATTTGACCGACACTGTATCTCTTACGGTTTTCGAGTTCCCCATACATAGACACGAATTCGAGCCACCCTGTACATTGTGTCCGTTCAAGTCACATGTCAAGAGCACTTTTCTACGGCACTTAATGAAATCTCATGGCCTCAAATTAAAAAATTTAGAAGCAGATACAGTTGGTGAATCTGCCCCACTTGGTCGAATTGCAAATGACTATGGTTTGAATGAAAAGTTTAAGACTAAAGAGGTGTCCGAAATATCTGAAAAAATTCCCTTCGTATAGATCTGCACAATAGCATAAAAGAGCTTGTAAAAAGGCATATAAAGGCTTAAAATGGGCCGATCCGTTTTTTTGTTCTCATTGTGATTGTATTTTTGCATCGCAGAAACTCTTAAATCGACATTTGGAAGTAGGTGGAAAGAAAAAATACAGTCGCTGTCAAATCTGTCCGTTCAAGTGTTTCAGTAACGGTAGTATAGAGCGGCATCTTATCGACCGGCATAATTTAATATGCAAACTTGTTCAAGAACCAGATTTTGAGCAAGCGTTAAATGGCATTCCCTATACGTTGGAAAGAGCTGTAGAATTTGAAGCTTTACCGGGAGTCGCAGAAGTAAAAGCTTTGCCGAATGATGAAGTATTGCGTACGGGCGTTAGATTACCTGATCCTGTGAAAGAAGCGACAAAAAGGCTAGGTATAACTTGCGACCAATGTAATCAAGAGTTTATGAAAATAAGGCATCTTAATAAACATAAAAATATGATAATAATTGTGGATCGAAGGGTTAAACTAGTTTTCTATTTCATCAGCTTAGCAGTATCCTAAAATATTTAAACCAATTCTTTTTTATGTTCTCCTTTTTTGCGGTTGTATCTTTGGTAGCTGTATATGTAGAAAGTTGTCAAAAAAGAATTAGTATATTGCGTACGTCGTCTCACGACGTTAACGACTTAGGCGGCGGTTACATTGGATAAGAATTGGTACGAAAATTTGTTCGTAAGAATTCGTACGAATCAATTATGACGAATTCTTACGACGTGGGTGGTTACACTGCTCGGTTTCATTTATACGAATACAGTAACAATATTAACTTATTATAAAGTGGTAATAATGGATTTTATCTCAGTTTTTTTTTGAAACATCACCATTACTGAGATATCTTTCACTGAAAAATTAGTAGCAAATGGGTTGATTTGTGCAGAATTTTACCTACATTCAAACATGAAAACAATTTGTAAAATGTAACAAAGTAGTAATTACTTTATGTTAAACATAAAAATGGTTGTTAAATATATTTTGTACTTATTTTTTGCTAAACATAAAACTTGTTATTGAATAAATATATGTAAGTACTTAAATGGAAATACCTACCTCCTAGTTTAATCACAGCCGCTAGTTATTTCCATATTTTTCGTTTAACTCTTTGTTATGGTATTGTTTGAATTTCTGATCCCACAGGGATCTTCGTTCGTGAACCAAGGTAATCACTACTTCGCCATCCATGTCACTTAAAACCCAATGAATTCAGTTAGCCGTACGAACAACTATCAAAAAAACAAAATATTTTGGTCGTATTGAAAACACGTACGAACTCGCACGAATTCGTAAGGAATAATCGTAAACAATATAACCGCAAATATATTAATATACGCATTTGTTTCCATCCGACGACTTCTTACGAATTCACATGAATTCGTACGAACAAATTTTCGTACGAATTCTTATCCAATGTAACCGCCGCCTTAGGCCGATCGATGCCGGGAAATTGCTGGACGAGGCGCAGCCGATGCGTTCGAAAGAATGAATAAAATATTGATATTTTTGAAAGAGAGAAAACAGTCTAGCAATATTATTTATTGGCCCAGGCCGAAAAAACGTATTTTTGTAATATTTCGCCGTTCTTACCTTTAGTACGTCTCTTAAATTGCGAGAGATTATATTGTAACTTGTAACTCGTGATCACAGTTGTGTTTGAATTTTGGTATAATGAAATTGGTTTATAACGATGAATTTCCGGTTTTAATTTATTTAAAAAATTGTTACATTTTTATTCCCTAACAATTATGTTGATTTTATTGCCAATTTATAAACATTTTATACTTGATAGGTACAAATATGTAAATAAAAATATTTCATTTAATTCTTTGGATTCCTTTTAAAAGCATTTCATTTTTCCAACCAATGATGTTTCACAATTTAGTATAAATATCAATCAGTGTTCTTTCTCCCTCCAACATCAATTTAGGACTCTTATGATAAGTTTATTAAAAACATGATGATGACGAGGACCCCATGACAAAATGTAGAATTTATAAACTGATGATGCTATCTCATAGATAGTGACGAGAAAATTTATTTAAATACTTTTTTTAAACAAATTTAGAAAGCACACACTTATTTTGCCAAATTTCGTTTTTTTTCCAGGTATCTCATCGTGAGAATCTTTAGTATGCCACAAAACATCTATCGGCAAAAAAGTGTAAATTTCCTAGGTCCTTTTAAATACATATATTGTCACGAATAGTTTAGGTGGTTGTTGCGTTTTTAAAAGAATAACTTCTCAGAAAAGAGCCGCGTCGCGATTAGTACAATGACGAGGGCCTTAACGCTTCCTTTACCACTGTATGTTCTATTCGTGAGGACACGCCTTGCTTAGCGTGCCGGGGGGTAACTGGGGTAGACCGGACCGAGTTACGTTGGGTAAGAAAAGATGATAAAGGAAGCACGTTTGGTTTATAACAATAACAATGTATTAACGATAAAACTAACAATGACTATTGGTCAAAAAATTATATTCTATTACACCCGATTACTAAGGTGCGAATTTTTTCTCAAACTGAGGTATGGTTTATAGGTCTTTGTTTACTGTCTTATAATTATAGTTTTTCTTAAGAGTTGGGTTTTATTTAAGAGCAATAAAATATTGCACCTAACTTTTTAACTGACTATTTAGACACTTGTCTTTCTCAGAACTCTGACAAACTTCTTGATTTGACGGTGATTGTGAAACCCCTAGTCCTAGCAGTCGTCAAATGACTAACCGGTACCAGGTTTGGTAAGGAATAAAGGAGTAGAACCTAAAGCAGCTGTATAGCTAACTTTAGGAGCGAATTAAACCCGGAGGCAGCTGTATAGCTAACCTGGGAGCTGGTTGTGGTGAGAACAAAGTCTGAAGAACTGAAGGTTTGGTAGCGTATTTATATTAAAAAACTGATTATTATTGCATGCTTAAGGTTGAAAATCGCTCCCGTTGATTGCTCGTGTTGTTTATAGTTTGCCTTTAATGTTTATATAACAATCTCCAACTTCAAGTTCACACTTAGAACAAGGTGATGTTTCTTTAGCAGCTTATGCAATTTAATAGATTACAATATAATAAGAATATAATCAGACTTGTGGAACCTCATATGCCACATTGCTCTGTTCAAAAGTGCGGTCTTCAAATTTATAACATTATGAACTTTATCTGTCAAACATGATCTATATCATTCAAGTTTTTTAGATTTAAAACCATAAGGTTTTAGTTTATGAAACAATACATTAAGATTAACAGAGTCCAAGGCCTTTAATAGATAACCAAAGACTGCAGAGTGTTAACACTTCATTGAGTTTGTCTATACGGTCTAGTGAAATGCTTCCAAGAGGCCTGGTGGCCTAGTTGTACATTTCTGGGTTTGCGATATGGCATCCAGCGTTCGATTCAAACTATCAATTTACTCGGGAGGCGAGATTTCAGTTCAGCTACGTGAGGTGACGCATGTCCTTGCGATGCAACCAGTTGTTTGTAAGTCAGCAGAAAATCCCGTCAGTTTTGGTTTTTTTTTTAAGTAAACAATTTTCTTCTTGTTTTTTGGGCATGGCTTGGGTTACCACTTGGTTAGTTTCCTTTTCTTGAGCCCCGGAGCGAGCGGAGGGCCATATACTTGCCAATTGACGAGTGTCTCGCGACAGTGATTGTTTTGGCTGCCGTCAAGGTCGAATGTTATAAATGCGGATACAGACGTCAAATTCATTCAAAAGAGGGAGATTCTTTGTGAATATATTCGCAGAAACACATGCAAGCTACTGTATATATATTATAATAAGTAATATTTCGCTTTTCGCATGACCCTCCGCTCGCTACGGGAGCTCAAGAAAAGGAAACTAACCAGGTGCTAACCCAAACGTAACCCAAGACATACCCAAAATCAAGAAAAAAACTGTTTGCTAACCAAAACTAACCCAAGACATATCCAAAATCAAGAAAAAACTGTTTAGAAAGTTAATGGTAAAAAAAAATAAAAAAACGACGGGGTTTGAACCCGAGCCGCCGCCGATAGTCGCTAAGATGAGACCTAACCATCTAAACCTCCATGATACAAAGAGTATCATGCTAAGCATTTAAAGATCCTCTACAGGCGTAGCCGACTATATCAAAATCGGCCTCTCCTATTGGTCTTACTTACTCACTTATACATTTATTATCCACAGTTACAATTATAATGGAATACTAAGATATAGAGATCTCGTTTATACGAAGCTAGTGCCGCCGTTCACGCTTGTAAGCGTGATTTGCGGGGGCGCATCACTGTCACGCCTAGGGCTCATCTAACCTATCTTCTAAAACCTAGTTGTGTGCCGTTCGATATCGCTGCAGTATACTTTCCCGGGTTACTTACCCTTTAAGCCTAATCTAGTAGAGCATTGCCAAAAGGCTAACGTAATGATGACTTGTTTTGAGTGATGAAATAGGTGATGGCTTTGAACAGAGGAAAATACCACACGAAAAACCTCTTTCACGTTTCTTTGGTCTATTGGCTAGGGGCATGTAAATGCCCTATTGTGAGGGGTGGGTAGCTGGAAATTGCATATTGGGCGTTGCCCGTTCAATCAAGGAACAAACGGGAGGCGAGCTTCACCAAGTTCGCCTTCCAGCGGAGCACGCAGGACAGCCAGTCAGTGAGTCTGTGTCTGAGTTCGTCGGTTATTTTGTTATTCAGGTGGTCTCGGATCTTGATAGAAGAGCGACGTTGCTTTGTATATGGGCCCGTGTTTTGGTTTGTTCTGTGGGTCATAGCGCACGTTGGCCATGCTTGCCGTCAGTGGCGAGCCGCGTATACCTGAATCATAGAACTTGCAGGATACCTTGTCTATGTACTCCTCGACAGTGTCACGGTTTGACCATGAGTGCAAGTCCGTGATTCTAGTATAGCGATCTGCCGAAAAGGCAGCTCTAAGGTAACGGTTTTGCATAACCTGCAGCGCTTTTTTGTGCGTATTTGCCACAGAACACCATACAGGGGCCCCATATAATAACGTCGGCCTGACTATGGCACGGTATATGCTGACTTTGTTCGCAGGGCTCAAGAAGGATCTTGGCCTGATCAGCATATTTAGGCTTCTCCTGTGTTCTAGGAGTTTAATTTTGGCTGCCTGCGCGATTTGGGATTGCGAGTAAATTGCCGTGTCATCGGCGTAGAGCACTAAGGAAGTGTTTGGAGGGGAGGGGATGTCTGCTATATAGTAGTTAAATAGCTGTGGGGACAATACGGTGCCCTGCGGAACACCGGCTTTTAACGGCCTAACAGACGAATTTGTCCTGTATATGCGTACTGAGAGGGTGCGCCCGGCAAGGTATGACTGGACCAGAGCTGTCAGATACAACGGGAAGCCAAGCTCCACATGGATCTTGTACAGCAGGCCGTCATGCCACACCCTGTCGAACGCCCTCTCTATGTCCAGGAGAAGGAGCGCAATGCTTTGGCCTCGATTGAAGCCCTGAACAGTGTCATGTGCAATTTTAGTTGCCGGCATGGCGGTGTTATGCCTAGCCCTGAAGCCAAACTGCTCCATGGGCAGCACACCAAGTCCATCGGCTGTGCCACTTATCCTGGACAAAAGTAGCTTCTCCGCCACCTTTGCCATGGTGGGAAGCAGGGAAATCGGTCTGTAAGAACCGGTTTGCCTCGGATCTTTGCCTGGCTTGTGGATCATTATGATCTCGGCATGTTTCCAAGCGGATGGGAAATGCTGTAGGCGAATGATGGCGTTTACAATGTGCATGAAATGAATGATGGATTTCTTCGGAAGATTCCGAAGAGTTAAATAGGGCAGCTTATCGTTTCCAGGAGCTTTGTTTCGTGGCAAACGATTTATTAAGGCCCGGATCTCCCCCGGGGTGACGAGCAGCTTTGTCATCACCGACGGAGGGATGGGATACTTCTGCGATTTTAATTTGGATGCAATGATTGAAATGCTTGCGTGGGCAGGGGTGGTATCAGGTGTCTCCCTATGTAGCCCCTCCAAGAAATCAGCGAAGGCCTCTGCTTTGCCTTCTTCGGTCATCATATCATTGCCGTTGTGCTGTATAGCTGGCATGGCTGCAGCGGCTCCTCTGATTTTCCTGCAGACTTAGAGAATTTACGTATTGCATCCATTTGAACGACCTGTACTCGCTAATTTGATTTTTAATATTGTTTGTTAATTCATTTATGTGTATATGGTCGATTCTCGCGCGATATCTTTGCCATCTACGTCTGAAGGCGTTTCGTGCCCTTATTTGGATAAGGATGTGATCTGGGAGAGAGTCTGCAGGGCGCCCTTTCCTAACAGAGTGAACTAGTGTGTCACGGACACGCTGGATGTTTGAGGTAAATAATTGGACTTGCGCCTCTAGTTCCTGGATGTTATCTATTTGGCTGGGAACCACCGTTACTTCATTAAGCCTACGCCTGAACTCTCCCCAATCGAGATTCCTGTATGAAATGTTCATTTCACAGGTCTCTGGCCGCCTTGGTTCAAGGCAAATCACGATTGGGAAGTGATCAGAGATCAGGTCATTTATCGCCCGAAGCGGCGGGATGTCAGCGATTCCCTTTGTAACAGCAACATCCAGGTAGGAGGGGGTAGGGGCCCAAGCAGGGTAGGAAGTTGGGATTTCGGAGCGGTGAAAAAGGAGATCTGGGTTATTCTCTATTGCGCGGTACATCATTTGGCCCCTGGCGTTTGTTGCTCTAGCGCCCCACACTACGTGCCGGGCGTTTAGATCGCCAATCAACAGGGACCTCCTGTTGTCCGGGAAGAAAGCCATGAAGTCATCATAGGTAAAGGGAGCGAGCGGATGAACGTAGGCCCCCGCAATACGCAGACCGTTCTCGGTCTCAATGCAAATGTGTTCTGCGTTCTGCTACAGAGCGGATGCCGTGGACTCTTTTATATGGAATCGATCTACGTATTAGGCAGGCCACGCCGCCTCCGCGCGGATTGGGCCTATCAGATCTCTCGGTCTGATAACCCCGAATCTTCAAAACAAACCAATGGTCTATGCGGGTTTCCAATATGAAAATAACCGAGAAAGGATTATCATGCACAAATTGCTTAAACTCGCCCAATTTGTGCCTGATTGAGTTACAATTCCAACTACACACTTGAAACATGAAACAGGCATTTATATGTTGTATTTTCCAAGCTCATCAGTGAAAAATCTCACCGTTGCCTGGACTATTGCTATTCTATCTCCATTACATGACTTGAGCATAGATAGAAACTCATCTAGTGCAAAAAATAGCTCATTTATGTTTACTAAAGCGTTAATTTCATTTACCGTGTTAGAGAGCTTATGAAAATTTGCGTCAAAATTACTATGTGCATTCAAGTTTTGATTTATATTTACAGGTGCATCTGCAGCGATATTGTTAGCACTTACATTTCGAGAATTTATGTTTGTATTTCGGGCTTGGGGTGGTCTGCTTCTTCCCAGGGTGTCCAGAAACTGTTCCTCATAGGACTTCCTCTCCGGCCGGTCTTCTTCTCGTTCATGATGGTAGCTTTTGCTTAAGCCCTGGCCTCTTCGCTGGCCAGCACGTTCTTGTCCTTGGGCATTTTGCCATGCCGGCCTTGCCGGTGGCGGCGGCGCTGGCACATATGTTTGCTTTTGTTTGGGTGGCGCTATTTGGTTTATTTTGTAAGTGTAAACCGGGCACTCTGTGCTTATAGAGCGATGCTCACCTCCACAGTTCACACACTTTACGTCATTTGAGTTGCATGACGTAATTTCATGCTCGCCCGCACACCTTGAGCATCTGACATTTCTTCTGCAGTAAGTGGCTGCGTGTCCGAGCCCCTGACAGCGCTTGCATTGCATGATTGGCTTTTCTGACAAACGGTTTTCCCAGGAAACCCTTACGTCTAAGATAAGTCGGCATTCTTGATTCAAACGCTTGAGGGTGTACCCTGTGTCAAGGACGACAAGGTATAACGGCACTCTAGTACGCTTCATTAGATAAATACTTTTAGCATTAATGTTATATAAGTCATTTAACTCTTGTTTGATGTCTGTTATGTCGATATCGCCATCTAACCCTCGTAATACGAAGGCCTTAGTTTTCTGCGTTGACTCAGCATAGCTGTGATATTGCACGCTATCCTGGTCAAGACTTCTCTTTAAGAATGCCCAGTCTTTTTCTTGCTCGCAGTATACAATCACAGTGTTTTTTTGTATATTTGAGGGTACATTTCGTGATGTTATATTTCTTTAGATCTGCCTGTAGGGCTTTATGCTTATTGAACTTACCCTGTATGACAATCGGCGGCGGGGGCTTTGTTTTGGCCTGTCTTTTCGGCGGCGACTTGTCAAGGACGTGTGCCTTTCGTTTCCCGGTTCGCTGCTTTGTGACTTTCCGGAGCGAATTTGAAGTACTGGGATTATGCGACGAGTTTTCGCTACTTGCGTCATCATCCATATCAGACAAGGGCTCAAATCGGTTATTCGTTGGGACAGATATTTGCCCCCCAACGTCTAATTTCACGGCCTTGATGTGGCTTTTGAAAGTTAGGGTCTTTAAAGGCACTTTAAAAGGGGTAACTTCAAGAGCAAGTATCAGGAGCACAGAAGGTGTATGCTGTTTATTCGCATCTTTCTGCGGAATATCGGTAGTTTCTTAGTTTCAGCCGTCTTTTGCGCGGTTTGGGCCGTTTCGTGCTCCATGACCTCTGTAGAGGTCGCAGTCTCGGCATTTAGGGTTATCAGCTGTTGGCATGTGAGTTTTTTGGTATATTTAGGCTTTTTTCTGCCGGTGTCAATTTTTGCCTTTATTTGGTCTTTGTTTCGTTATGCTGAGAGGCCGTGTTCGCTTCTCAGGCGACCTATGGCTTTGTTTAGATCAGGGATGAGGGATTTTGGTTCTTTATTTGAAGTAGTACGGAGTGGCTCTATTAAGAAGCTACAGGGTTTGCATTTATCCATATAACTCTGCATTCTCCTGTAGATTTTACGAGTTTTCTCTAATACAACTTCATCCGAGGGTGCCTGCGAAGAACTTGACGCAACAGAAGTATTACAATCGTCGGAATCGACCATCTTTTAAGGCGAAATGTCGGGGATCCGCCCCCGAAAACAACAAAATTAAACACAAATCCGCTAGTTTTTACTAATCTGTAGCCAGCCAGAGAAGCAAACTAAAAGTATTCGATAAATAAATACCCGGAGAACGTAGCAAAAAACGCGTTTGGATTCCTAAATCTGAGATTCCAATAATCAGTCCGATCTCTTGGCCGGCAAGAATCGAAGTGGTCGATTCATCTCGTATTACGATATGTCTTCGTGATGCAATCAATACCTCGCAAGAGCTCTTGTGGTGTAGAGGTTTAGATCGTTGGGTCTCACCTAGAAAACACGGGTTCGAACCCCGTTGCTTTTTTTTTATTTTTTTTTTGAAAGATTATGTTTCTAAACAGCTTTTTTCTTGATTTTGGGTATGTCTTGGGTTAGATTGGGTTAGCACCTGGTTAGTTTTCTCGAGCCCCCGTAGCGAGCGAAGCGAGCGGAGGGCCATGCGGATCGACCAATAGGAGAGGCCAATTTTGATATAGTCGGCTACGCCTGTAAAGGATCTTAAAATGCTCATGCTAAACCTCTAGACCACGACGCCTTATGCTGTAGATTGATTACATCGAGAAGACATCGAATCAAATCGCTCGAGTCAACGCTACCTACACTAGATTGCGCTGGAGACGCTTTTACCTTGATTATTTAAAGTGCTTTATTGTTCAAAAAATATTACATGTAACATTTCTTATTGACAAAGCTTTATAAGATGTATACAAAATATAAAACAAAACGAAGCAAAATCAAAAAGAAAAACAACAGGAAAACATAAGTGTGGTGACTTAAATCATATTAAATGGCAAATATTACCTCCGCAATACACATTATCACAGTACCTACATTAGTACAGTCAAAATTGTAATGGCTTATTGCAGCCACAGTCAAAATTGTAATGGCTTATTGCAGCCATTTATCACAATAAAACTTTGATAACTCATTATTGGAACACACACTTCATGAGTTAATAATAGAATATAATGAGCCTTCTATTTCTGCTCGAAAAACTCGTCAACAGAATAGAAAGCTCTCTGCAATAAAGAGCATTTTAAACTTATACGGAAGGCTTTTAAGTCTCGAATATTTCTAATCCGTAGATCAACATGATTGTATATCTTGTTGCCACTGAAAATCAAAGAATTCCTGACAAGGCTGGAATGTGGAATGGGCAAGGGAACATTGCCAATCGGACGTGTACCATATACCAGCTGAGGATTGGGAAATTGATACTTATTTTTATGAATTAGGCAAGCCATTTCCAGAATAAATAAAGATGGGAGGGTCAGAATAGAGTGCTTGATAAAAAGGGGCTTACAGTGGGTTCTTGGATGCGCATTACACAGATTTCTAACAGCTCTCTTCTGCAGAATGAAGACATATTGAAAAAGATTTCGAGAGCAAGCTCCCCAGAAGGGCAAGGCATATCTGAGATGTGACTCAATAAGGGCATAATACACGTTACGCGCAACTTCTCCACCAAGCTCTCGAAAGGTAGCCCGAACAGAAAAACAACCAGATGCCAATCTTTTATTCAACTTAACGATATCAGTATAGAACTTTAAGTCTTCGTCAATACACAAACCCAGAAACTTAGAAGAGTTCACAGCCTGGATGGTGTTGTCACCAAATATAAGGCCATCAATAGGACAGTTGAAGCCGATGAGGTTAGTTTTAGACATGTTCAAGCAGAGGCGATTGGCGTCACACCACTGCTTAATCCTTCCGATATCCAACCCAATATCCCGCAGCAGCCGCCCCGGATCCTTGTCGCGCCACAGTACGGTAGTGTCATCTGCAAACAGCGTAAAGCGCCCAGCAATTTCAAGCATAGTCAAATCATTCACATATAATAAAAAAAGGATTGGCCCCAATACAGAACCCTGCGGCACGCCGCATAAAGTACGCTGTCTGCTAGATGACACACCATCTATGTGGACAGACTGCTCCCGGCCACACAGGTAGCTCTCGAACCACCGAAGTGCCGCGCCTCGAATCCCGTAAGCAAAGAGTTTCCGCAGCAGCACCTCGTGACTCACACAGTCAAAGGCCTTTGACAAGTCACGAAACACTGCCGCAGTCGCCATTCGCCCATTTATACCCTGGAAAACCCCTGACAGAAGCTCGAACATTGCATCAGACGTGCTCCTATCAGATCTAAATCCATACTGATTTTCAGTAAGAATGTCATGATTATTTAGGAAGGATAAGAGACGATCCTTCACTAGGCGCTCAACAAGCTTAGAGAGAGTAGACAGCAAAGAAATCGGCCTATAATTTGAGGGAGTCAATTGATCACCGCCCTTGTAAAGAGGTATTACTTTAGCTAATTTAAAGCAACATGGAAAGGAACCAAACACAAAAGAGATATTAACAACGTGTGATAGAGCAGCAATGGCCCTATCAGGTAGACTTTCCAGTACCCTGATAGATATTCCATCGTCAGTCGCCGCTTTTTTGTTTTTCATAGAACTTATGGTTTTTCTGATTTCACCGGCACTAGTTGGGATAATAGTATATTATTTTATATGGAGGAAAAGTAATACTTTTCATGGCGCGCTCGTGTTTAACAGCCGAACGGAGTGAGGCTGGTAATAGAGAGCAAGCCATGAAAAGTAACTTTTCCTCCAAATAAAATATGCTGTTTTTTCTTCAAATGTCGACAAATTAATGCAAAAACGTCGCTTTTTAATAGTAATAATAATTATTATTAAAGATAAGTTGGTTCGCAAGGCGGCTTAGACCGGTGCGGTGTCGGTGAATAGGCTCAGTTTGTTGCTATAATAATGTCATATAAAGCTGTCAGTGGACACTGTCAACAATAATTATTTTTTTAAAATTGCGTTTTCGATTGCGTTTGAATTCCGTATTGATAAGCAGTTATTGAGTAAGTTCGATTAAATAATAGCCAATTTGTTCCTAAATTAGTGATTTTTAGAAATGCAGTCACAAATTGAGTGATAAATACAAATTTTAGTTTAATAACTCTTGAGTTGTTGACGCTTATTTTGATGTTTGTTTGTATTGTATCTATGTTGATATGACAACACTTTTACCTCCGCCGGCGGAAAAGTGAAAAGTAAAGCTCCGGCGGAGGAAAAGCGAAACTTCACTGCCGCCTACACAGTCGAGTAATGATGGATTTACTGACGTTTGAAGAAAAAAATATTTAATGTATCAGTCACATTCACATTAGGCCATATATATTAGGGGGTCGGCGACTGGATGAAGGTCTTTAGTTAGATCATTGCAAATCGAACAGTAGTAATCGTTTAGAGAGTTGGAGTCAATATTTATTTGTGAAGATTTACTTGCTCTATTAGTAATTTCATTGACAATAGCCCATGATTCGCCTTGTTTATTTTTAGAATCAGAAAAACGTTTGGAATAATACAGTTTTTTGGCATTGCGAATGACGATTCTGTAGGTTCTCCTGTACAAGAAGTAATAAGACTGGAGCATCATGCTGTCAGGATACGCTTTCCTGAGGCTGTTTAAAAATCTCAGATTTGAGGCAGAAGTGCGTATCCCTCGTGTCAGCCATCTTCTTCTGTCTTTGCGCCTTGGCTTCAAATGAAGGACAGGAAAAGCGTTGTTGACAATATTTGCCAAAGCACCGTGGAAAGCTCCCAGAGGATCAGCCCCTCGCATAACAAAATACCAGTTGAAAGATTCACACAGGTCACGAAATTGTTGAAAGTTATGATTGCTATAAACTCTGCCAAACCTCCTGCCCTCAAAGAAGCGAAAGCAATTCATAGGAATTATGGCCAGAATGGCATTATGATCCGAGAGATTGGGATTAAACACCTCGCAGCAGACATTCTCTTGTATGCTAGAAGCGATGTAGTCTATGGTTGTAGAGGATATTTTAGTCACACGAGTCGAGCTGTGAACATGCATGTGAAGATCAAAGGAGTCAAACAAGTTGGACAGCCTCAAGGTAGACCTGCTATCTTTATTTTCAAAATCTATGTTTAGGTCACCAGCAAGTATAATCTTATGATTTAAAGGGAATCGAGAAAGAAGGAATTCGAGCCTTTCTAAGAACACGTCCAAATCACTGCTCGGTGAACGGTAGATATACACAATAAAACACCGAAGTTTAACCGAATGAATAATAGACAATTCAAAATTTTTTTCAATAAGTAGATTATCCACACCACTAAATCGCCCCCAGAAGCACACTCATCCACCAGCGCAACAGTGTCACTATGTTCATGACTTGATCTGCTGAATTTCGAAATTACAAAATAGCCCGGGACATGGAGAGGTTCTTCAGGCTTCAACCAATGCTCTGTCAACAAAACTATGTTACCTACCTATTGTTGTTTCTTATTGTGCTAGTGCACTTAGAGCACTCTTGCACTGTCGTGGTCCTTGTTAATTTGAGTTAGTGAATTTGTTGAGTTGATCTTGAGATGTTCTGGGATTCGAAGAGCCGTGGTGGAGGAACGCTATGAATGCCTTGGAGCCGTTAGTGTAGGAACGAGTGTTGCTTGTTTTTGAGATTTGAGTAGACGAGATAATTACTGTAGACACCTAGGCGAGGCTGACCAATTTGGATTATGCAGATTTCTCCGCAAGTCCAAATTGGCCACCCCAGGAAGGAAATGCACGTGATACGCAGGGAGTTACCCCCTGACCCTACTTCTACGCATGGAGCCCATACGGCGAGCTACCCCGTGCAAGTCCTTAACTCCTGTACACCCCCGTTTTTAGGCGGGAACCCGGCCTAGGGCATCAGCGATGCTCTCGTCTCCAGCTGTTATTTGATCATTCTTGTTTATTAGTGATTTTTGAAATTAAAATTTTTGAAAATTTAAGATTTTGAAAATTTTAATGAAATTTGAGTTTCGGAATTTTGAGATTTTTGCTTTTGGAAAATGAACGAACCTTTTAGAAATTTTTAAAAATTTTTAAAAATTTTGAAAATTTGAGAATTTTGAATTTTTTGAAAATTTCGAAGAAAGAATGATATTGATATTATTTTTTTGGGTTTTTTGATTTTTTATTTGTGTTCGTGTTGTGTGCATGAGTGTTTTTTACGAATGCGAGTTTGCGAGTTAGCCACTGAAATTGGCAAATAATTTCAGTGTTGGGTTGTTGTTTTTGGGTTTTTAGTGCAAAGTGAATAGTTTGCCGGGTGCTCCCCTCCGCAATTACAGCACTTTGCTGGAGTTTCTGTAGTTTTGGTGCATTCTTTGTAAAAATGGGGGCCTGCGCACCTATGGCACACAGGCTTGGCAAAGCAGTTTGAAATTGTATGTCCAAACTGCTGACAATTATGGCATTGTGAATGTGTTTTGTTTAAGCTTCCTCTCTGAAGCTCAATAGTTACTGGTAAGAAGTTAATTCTTTCCTCTTCAAGGATTTTGATATCCGATTGAGGGAGGAGTACTTTCACAAAATCAATAAGAAACTGACGTCTCTTACCAGTCCTGAGCCAGTACAGCTCCCTGGGGTGGTAGCCCCTGTCCTCGATGTCGTTTTTAATATCAGTTAATGACATTTTATTATCAAGTCCCTTAATTATGATGTTTAACATTCTATCTTCGGGGAGAAAATAAGAATGAAAAGGGTACTTTTTGTTTTTGAGATATTTGGAAATGCTTCTATGATCATTCGGAGAGTTGGGGGTGATCTGGATTCCCAGTTTTGATTTTTTCATGTTTGAAAAATTGAACTTGAGATATGTCAGATCCTGATATATCTTAGTCCAATGTTCTGGGCACCTGATGATTATCGGTACCACATCTGAATTTTTTGTGACTGAAGTTTGGGTAGGGATGTCTTGGGTGTTTGCTGTTTGCTGCTGATTTCTCAGCTTGAGTTTGAGCCGAAGGGGTGGCCTCATCTCGCTTCTTATTTAAAGAGGCTAGAGGTTTGAAAATGATTGTTGGAATGGGTACTTGAGAGACTGGGTTCCTCTTTGTTTTCTTCAGGGGAGGGAACTCCTCTGGGGATGGTTTTCTGGCTGGCTTAGTTGTGGAGTCAGAAGAGACTTCCATCTCTTCTTCCTCTTGTGCTGAATTTACGGAGTGGGCCACGGTTGATTTTGTGTTTGTGTTTTGCTTACTGAAATGAATCCTTACTTCTTCTTGAAAAGCTTTATTTCCACTGTGTAAATCAGTGATCATTTTGCTCTGACCACTGACTTGATTTACTAAATGTTGGTTTTGAGTTTTTAAATCAGTAATTAGATCGTTGCATTTTGATAAGTCTGCTTTAAGATTTTGAATAGTTTTTCGCAGCTCTCGGTTTTCAACCTCAAGCTGCTCAATTTTAGTTGAATCCATTTCAATAAGCTGTGTTATGTGTCGTGAATTGGGTATATGTGCTTGTTGTTTTTTACTCACTGTTTTTGTCTGTGGTAATGTTTTGGTCGCCTTTTTCGACGTCGGTTTATAAGCCGACGGATTTTCGGAGCAGTCTTCCCTGCTGCCTGTAGCCTCTTGTGTTTCCATACAGTTGTTGGGTTGTTCGGTTGATTCTTCTTCCAAAGTGGCGAGATACATGCACTCAAGGTACGATCATGCCGCCACTTTGTTGTTGTGCTAACGTCAAACGAATTTTATATACGATGGCATGACAACGTTAAACGATTTTTGTATAGCATGCACTACACTGAAAAGTATAGTGCTGCCGGTTTTGTCGTTATCTTATGTTGTTTTCACTACACTTTTGGGCTTTTTCGGAGAGCGGTTTGAGACGCGTGTTGCTTGCGCGACCGAAGCAACAGAACTTAATCCAAAACTATGTTAGAAAATTTTAAACCTTTAAGGATGATGGCAGCCAGAACAATCACTGTCGCGAGACGCTAATGCCTATTGCAGGTCTATAAACCGCATGCATTCACAAGTGCACTAGTAACTTAATTATCGCTCTCCGGCATTCCTGAACCTGAACTGTCATCTGTCATAGATTGTATTGTTTAGTTTAAGGTTATGTTATATCGTCGTCGTCCTTTGATTTTGATTTTCATTTCAAAGTCAAAACATTATAAATTATTCCAAACAAAACATATAAAATTAAATTACTCAAATCGCACGTTCTACGTTGAGAGTTGCTCAATAAATCTAGCTTTAATTATAGTTTGCTTTGTGTAATTACGTACTCTTCAACCATATAAGTAAGATCAGGTAAGTACTATTTTTTACAGCGTCTGTAGAAGGTATTTCGTTCAATGCTCAAAAACTAGTTTGGTTCAATTTAACAAACAATTCGAGCAATGTAAATTGATAATTCTGCCTTCCTACGTAAAAACGCCGTATCTCCAATAATTGAGGGAAAGGAAATATTTTTTGGTGTTTCTCACAGTCTGAAGCTGGATTTATAGATTGACATAACATAAGATAAGCATAGCAGAGCTAAGCACCTTACAAGAAATGGTCGATTTATAAAATGGGCTTGTGTTATGGGAGTATTGGTCAGTTTTTATTGCACAGAAACGCATTGTAAGATGCACGTTACTCCACGCACCTCATGTAGGAAGCACTTTGTTGATCTTGGTTTTCTTACCACACCAGCCTTGTACATTCTTAACCTGGTAACTTTTGTAAAGAAAAACCCTGATGTATTTCGAACAAATGCCGAGCATTATGCAGAGAGGATGTCGGTTGTGACCAGGGGTAGGACTGACCTCATTGTTCCCTTGCACCACTCAACCTTTTACCAGAGAGCGCCGTCCTTTGCAGCAATCAAAGCCTTTAACGCTTTACCCCCTGTTCTACGGCGAGAGTCCAGCTTTCTCAAATTTAAAAGAGACACTACCAGGTACCTATTGGGAAAGTGTATCTAAGTTTTAATCCAAAATTTAACATGTTGTAATGTCTTAATGTGTGTTCTTGTATTTTATCTTGTATTTTTGTTCTTTATATAATTTTTAATACCTATTTCAATTTGGTTTGGAAACCTCTCAGGCTAAATTATCTTTTTTGGTGATGTTGCTATGTCTGTAATAAGATTTGAAAGCAATAAATGAATTTGAAATTTGAAATTAAATATATGGTGTTATGTTGCGCCTGAGCCGTAAATCGAAAATACTAACCTTACAAATTTCATAATTTTGTTTAAAATTTTTTCAAGAAGAATATTATAGAGTCTTATGTATATTAATTTATAAATCCTTACCATTCTCAAAAAGAACAAGCATTCATAATGCCAAACTTTATTGAACATTGCATATGTCATTCTATCAAAAGGTAAATATTATTAAAATTCTGTGTTTTCATTGGTCGAACATAAGCACATAGCATAAGAAGTTGAACATTGGTCAACTTCTTAAGCTGGATTTATAGATTGACATAACATAAGCATAGCATAGTCATAGCATTGCATAAACACATTACAAGAAATGGTCCGTTTATAAATAGGCTTTATGTTATGTTGCGCCTGAGCCGTAAATCGCAAATACTAACCTTACAAATTTCATAATTTTGTTTTAAATATTTTAAAGAAGTATATTATAGAGTCTTATGTATATTAATTTATAAATCCTTACTATTCTCAAAAAGAACAAGCATTCAAAAAGCCAAAACACCAAACTTTATTGAACATCGCATATGTCATTCAAAATTCTGTGTTTTCATTGGTCGAACATAAGCACATAGCATAAGAAGTTGAATATTGGTCAACTTCTTATCTCAAGCTTATGTTGTGTCTTATGATATGTCAATCTATAAATTGCCTAACTTAAATATGAATGTTTAACTTCTTATGCTTATGCTATGCTTATGTTATGTCAATCTATAAATCCAGCTTTATCTTGCTTCTTATGTCAAGCTTATGTTGTGTTTTATGTTATATCGATCTATAAATTGCCTAACTTAAATATGAATGTTTAACTTCTTATGCTTATGTTATGTCAATCTATAATTCCAACTTGAATCTATACTATTTTATTTAGAATTAAAAATATTACTTGATCTGTTCCTCTAAGGGGATACAATACATATGTTTTAAAATGCAAAAACTTTAAGGACATTCTTTATATTGCTTCCAAGCTGTTTATTTTGTTTGCGTATATAGGGGATGCCTGGATGCATATTGTAGTTTATGTACAATGAGGGTTTTATAGTGTGTCAATCACATCATTATATGACTTTTTACGGTTTCTAATGAGAAAGCCTAGCATTACTTCATCCACACGCTCACTGAAATCAAATCTTGCATCAAAATATAGCCCAAAACTTTTTTGAGAGCTAACTCTATGATCCTATTGTCGATCCTATAATCAAAACTAATATTTGATACCTTCTCACACCAAAGCACAACAAATCATTCTGTAATTGTGCAGCATCTTTGTAATCTTTTATTATTGAATAGAGCTTGTAATCGTATGCAAAAATCAATCCCTTAGCAAAATGCAAGTCACATCTAATATCATTTATGAGCAAAGGACAGAGGAGTGGCCCCAAGTTTTAGCCCTTGAAATTGTCCGACCTATACCCATTTAATTCCACAGTGTTCTACCCTGAGACATCTATCGAACTAAAATTGCTACTGACAATATTAAGTGATACCTTAAATTATTTAATCTAATTATATATCATTATTGAAAGGATCATGTCCAATGATCTAACTTTTCATTTTAACGCATAAAGACTTCATTGAAAAATATACAAATAATCAGTGCTCTGATGAAGCTTATAGAAAAGTGGTTAAATCAAAATATGTTGCTTTAACAAAGTTAGGATATAAAGTGTGTAATACTTGTGAGGGATTTTAATTAGCAACTCATTCTAAAGATAACTTAATTGAAAATGATGAAATTTGTCAAAATTGGGGCAGATATATTAATAGAATAAAACACTAGACAGTTATACCGAAAAGACGCGGAGGCGCAACCTTGATATGTTAAAAGTCTACAGAACTGGAAAAAGTATTTGCCTTGCCCGCATAGACATGTTCAAAAAAGTAATATTTTCACAAAGAATTTTTATATATAATGAAAGTTTTGTGCACTTGGGTAAATCTAGATCTAGGAAACCTTATGTAGCCTTATGACATAAAGTAATATCTGAGAGATCTAATTAGTACACACAATTGGGAGATGCCGAGCACTTTATCTTTTGATGGAATAATTGTTCCTCCCAGATCAAAAACGGTTCTTTTTGTCATTTTAGTGTACATAGATTTATTACCAAGTAAAGCACCTAGATGTTGAGAAAATGATTTTTGGTTTTAATTTAATTTAATTATCTTTCTTTGGTACCAGAAATAATTGCTGAAAAAGCATCTTGCACCTTAAAAGTACAAACTGATCAGAAAGGGGGATGCAGAATTTAGCCTTTTTGCAAAGTAATGACGATTGCTTTTAGTGGCGAACCCGTCCCCACAAGCGATCCATTTGGAACACCAAAATGCAA
Organism: Pissodes strobi; assembly: GCA_016904865.1. Taxonomy (NCBI): domain Eukaryota; kingdom Metazoa; phylum Arthropoda; class Insecta; order Coleoptera; family Curculionidae; genus Pissodes; species Pissodes strobi. Next base: position 138,415 of record MU182433.1, on the reverse strand, counting down.
AAAGGAAAATATTAAAAGCTTTAAGCCAAGTTATATATGCAAGTAATGTTACTTGCTAATAAAAATTTGAAACCTTGCAACTTCATTTGCTAGTAGTATCAGTTAATTTATTAAGTTATTATTAGGCTTGTTCCAACAGACTAGAAAACCGTACGAGCGACCGTCATTTCCAGTTGTCAATTTCACTTTTGAAGGCGATAAACCACATGTCATGTTGACAAACGAATTATGCTACTGGAAATTACCGTCCCATGTACGGTTTTCATGGTCAGTTGGAACAGACCTTTTATATAATCATTTTTAGGATCCCCAAAACATACAAAAATTTAATTTTATTTATATTATTATATTTTCAGAAGGCTGAAGGACTTCGGTCAATGGCCCTTTGATATTTATGTCAATAAAGAACGTTATAAATAAATAAATATTATATTTTCTCAAAACCGTGTTGCCTGAAGATATGGGGGGAGGTCTTTTGTAGGATGGCAGAATTGTGATAGGTATCCTAAGCTCAATGCAAATGCCACAACAAATTTTGTTATTTTGCATTTTATTGGTTTAAGAGACATACATAAGGTGTTTTTTCCATTGACGTGAGAACTTTTTTAGACGCGTACTGCACACTTTTTCTTGGGTATTGAATGAGAGTGAGCCGTTACGCTCGAGTTTTAACGCTAATTCGCGTTAAGTCTGCTCAAGTTGATTCAAGTGTGAGAGAGAAATACTTAGTAACAACCTGTACTATATTAATTCGAATAACTATTATAATAGATATGTATTGTCTTCTATTTGCTTTTGACACATGCATTTCAATAAAGGGCTGGCGTAGCATGCCCGGCTCCTCCAACAATCTTTTCAATTGTATTTAGTTCTTTCATATTAATCTCGCCTTGTTAAAGTTTTCCCTTCTGTCATGTGGTCTGAACTACACAACGTTTTTTTTTTTTAATAAAGTGACACTTTACCTATTGTTTGATTTGGGCATAATGTTTATCATTTCCGGTGTTTATTTAAACAGCTATTTTGTCCCTTTTTCTCCTCGATGTTTTGTCTTGGACATCATCAGCTTTGTAATTTTTAAAACAAACCTGGCATACGTTCCGAAAATCATGTATTGGTTTTCGAAACTTAATGATGTATTACACTTACTTACTCCTGCAGTGAATATCTGAGGTACTTCTCGTAAGAACCGTATGTGTTGAAGGGAGAAAAAATATGTACTTTTATGGAGATTCTTTTTTTAACAGTTTCACATACAATTAATCATATGATTGGTTTATAACGATGAATTTCCTCCAATATCGAAGCATATTTAGGTAATTCTGTCTTAAATGCTCCCTCTTAGTGTTCTTACAAGAACTATTTACTTATTAGATGCATAATTATTCATGTCGATGTAGGTTTAATAAATAAATTGGGAGATTTTTTGATAGCTTCACAGATGTCACAAGTGATTATTAACTGATATTGCATGATATGATAGTGTCCAAGTAGCTTGAGCTATTAACCGATCTTGAGACCAAACTTCCATAACATTAAAACAGGTGATGGGAGGGGTGATACCATTCTGGAAGTTTCAAGTGCCAAGTACCTGGGGGTGATCATTGATCAACACCTAAAGTGGACTGAACACATTTCTTATCTCACAAAGAAAATACGCTGTTTAATATCAAAATTTTATATACTAAGAGAATTTTTGTGTACCAGACTGACTACTTTAGTTTACAAATCACTGGTCGAATCTTTAATTAGATATGGGTTGACTATATGGGGTGGTACATACAAAAGTAACTTGCAACCTCTAAGGACCATACAAAATTATATCTTAAAAGTAATATTCAATCAAAATAGACTATATCCAACTAGATTATTATATGGTTCGGACATCTGCAACATAGATTGTTTATACATTCATTCTGTTTGTTCATACATACACAGAAACGCGAAACAAAAAAGATTCGTCAATCCCCAGCGTAGAGCCAATGTAGACAAACATCTAATTATCCAAGCTATCAAAAAATCCATCAGCCTAAAATTCATGAATTATCTGGGCCCCAAATTTTATTATGAACTTCCAACTAATATAAAGAGCATTGCTTCAATCAAAACAAGCAACATTAATAGCAAGACTTTTATCTTGGAAAATACTGAGGTTTTTTTTTAATGATCAGGGACCGAACATATTTGAATAGATAAAGAACCCCCGGGATTATTTGTTTTGCCTGGGTTTATATTCACTTACCAGTTTTTCTCTCTCTTTTTTTTCATTTGTCTTCCTTTGTTTTCCTTTTTTTTACATTTTTATTTGTACCTAGTTTAAAGTTTACAATTTTGTTCCTTCATTTGGTCTAGCCAAGAACCGACTCGTACTTTGAGTATTATACAAATGGAAATATTACTGATATTGTTACACAGTCAATTATGTTGGCCACACTAGGGAAACATACAGATGTCTTGAACATCTAGGTATCCCACTCAGTAGTCATAAGTAATAAAAATGCTGTATTTTCCTTTTGTAAAAATTGTAATTTGTAAATGTTGTTGTTGAATAAATTGTTTAAAATCTTAACAATATATTAAAATGTCATTTCTCATTATTAAATGTGATTTAGATACATGGTACAATAACGATAAGATATAATATTCAGACGTGTCTACGTCATGTGGTGAGCAAATAAGTATAGAAACAATTTTGACAGTGCTGCCGGTGATGTCGTTATTGAAAACAATGGAGTGCATGAACATGAACTCGATTTTCCTCCCGATGCTGCCACAAAACAAGGCGTTTGGCAGGTGCAGAAGCAGAGGGGTTTTAAGTAGAAGAAACGGGACAATCAGAATCAATGTAGGATACCACTGATAGAAAATGCTAACAGAAGGATTTCTAAATCTAACACCTATCAAGGGTACAAATAAAGATTCAGCCACGCTGAAAACAGCACCAAAAATGGTGTTCCTCTTCCTTTCGGGATTAGCTCCAGAAGTAGGTCCTAAAGTATCTTTTAGGTTGACTCTTCCATACAGTGAACGTTAACACTATGACCTAAAGGGGCCATATCACTCCTGCCTATCTTCTCAAATATTGTGGAATCCCTAATGAAAGATCAAATGTCTGCCTTTCTTGAGAGCAATAACATCCTAACACCATGTCAGTACGGCTTCAGAAATAAAAAGTCAACTACCTTGGCCATCAATAACTTAACTGAATTTGTCACTGATGGTCTGGAAAAGGGGCAGGACACTTATGCCTCCTTCTTTGACTTAACAAAGGCTTTTGACTACGCTTCATTTGATATTCTTTTAAATAAACTAATTTATTATAACTTTAGTCCAGAGAGTATAGCTTTTGTTAAGTCTTATTTATTTGAACTTATACAGTATGTTACATATGACAGAGGGATGTCAAAGAAACTTACTGTCAAGCATGGAGTTCCACAGGGCTCAGTGTTGGGTCCCTTGCTGTTTCTAATCTGTATTAACGACCTGCCAAATTACTCAGACAACTCTAACCTAACTTTGTTTGCAGATGATATGCTTCCGATGATCGTGTATTGGATTTTGTCGCGGAGATGCATGAAGGCATTGAGCAGTGGTTCGAGGCAAACAGACTGAGCTTAAATAGTTCAAAAACTCAAAATCTCAATTTTACAATTAGGCCTTTGAATCTGGCTCTGTCCTCAGGCAGCTCTGTAGAGTTTTTGGGAGTGTATCTGGTCCTTGGTCTTACCTGGGCTGAACATGTTGCTAATCTTTCTATCAGGCTCTCAAGAACTATCTATCTTATTAAAGCTTAGCCAAAAGTATATCTAGGTGCACACTTATGTTGGCATTTCATGACTACTTCTCTTTCACCATGTCTTATGCCATCCTAAATTGGGTTAGAATATTTGGAGTGCGCATAATAATGGGTCTTGGATATCATGACTGCTGTCGTCACTGCTTCGCAGAACTACAGATACTTACTTACCTTCCCGTGTATATTTATTCTACAATGCTTAATCTACGTGAAACATAACATCTCCAAATTCATCACACATCGTGACATACATAATTATCCCACCCGTCACAATGCCAACCTTGTGCAGCCCTACCATAGACTTGTGAGAACACGCAGAGGGGCTGTTTATTTTTCAGTATTATATTTTATCCGAGATTTTATCCATCTACCTTCGCACGTCAGGGATCTGCCAGAGAAGCTCTACATAGTTAAAATAAAAAGATTTTTGTTGAGCAGATTGTTCTACTTGTTGTTGGAGGAGTACCTCGAGGACGATTTTAATGACGTGTAGGTTTACTTGTTTTAATTTTTCTTAAATGTTAGTAATTATTGTTAAAAGTTCTGTGAAGTCTTGTTTGACATTATTTACATTTTATTGATTGTATATTTAAAAACTTTTGATGTGTATAGCTTGAAATTTTAGTAATTGTTATATTTTATTTGTATTTTTGACGTGTAAGAGCACATGTGTGTATTTATTGCCAATAAACGCTATCTATCTATCTATCTATCTATCATTGTAAACAATTTTATGAATATGACAAATGACAAAAAATCGCCAATAGAACAAGTAACCAATTATGCCTCAGAGCACTGGTTGAGGAAAGAAGAAAAGAATCTTCTTTATGTTCAAAAATATAAAGTACCTAGTAGGCGGAGGAGCCATAATTTTTGGCTAGGAACTGTTTGGAAACATTCATCTCGATTCATCCATTTATCACACTGTTTGCTGACGACAACGGTTTCTCATGCTGCAAATACTTATGAGGATTCACTGAATGCGTCACTGGCGGCACAGGAGAGGACTAAGAACTGGTTCTGCTCAAACCGGCTGTTACTGAATGCTGACAAAACCAGCCGGGTGATATTCTTTATGAGAAATTTAGCAGGTGTAGAGAATGCCTCGGAGGTGCGCTTTCTGGGAGTATTTTATGGATCCAAAGCTTCAGTAAACATATTATTGCTCTTACGAGGAAACTCAGCCAGTGGCCTTGAACCGATATAAGTGTGCCTCAGCAAATATAATACAAACTGCATACTTTGCTTTTTTTGGTACCCATATCTCATACACGCAAATCTTGCATGGGGACACTCGGCTGAGGCACACGGGGTCTTTGGTCTGCAAAGAAAGGCAGTGGGAGTGTTGTCTGGTTTGGTTTACAGGGATGACTGCTACAGGGAGACTGTGCCTTGTTTATATGGGTTGGAGTGTCTGCTGTATGTTTAGCAGTATGAGGGTCAGTTTTGGGCTCCTGAAGATGCCATGACCACGACACCCGTTCAAGACACAATTTGGTACCTGCCTATTGGTATCTAAGAAGTTTAGAGTTTTAAGCAAAGGGTGAAACATTATATAATAAGCAGTGCTTTTTATCCCTGCAATGAATATTTTAATTCAGATTTTAGTTGGCTGTGAGTGAACTTTTCTGAATGTGAATGCTGGAGTTTTTTAGTTTTTAATTTTAGTTTCTCTGTGATGTAAGCATATGTTTTGATTATTTTATCAATATGTATTTTTGCAATCTTTTAAAATTGTATGCATTGACATGAATAAACTATTGAGTATAGGGTATAGAAACGATTTATCATTCTTCTGTTAAGAGTAAAATTTTGCTCACCACATGAATTTAGATAGGTGTAATGTACCTAACAATTTTGTTAATATTTCAGAATGGAACCGAAGAGTGGTCAAAAGCCGCCATCAAAAAAGAATCACGTGGACCAATTAAATAGGTGCACATTGTGTCCGTTCACGTCATATATCAAGAGCACTTTTCAACGGCACTTAATGAAATCTCATGGTGTGAAATTAAAAAATTTTGAAACAAGTAAGAAAGTTGCCAAACTTGGTCGAGTTGCAAATGACTATGGTTTGAATGAAAAATTTACGAATAAAGAGGTGTTCCGTCATTCATGTCGGAAATGCCTGAAACAATTCTCTTCCTATAAGCCTTTTCAATACCATAAACAAAAATGTAACAAGAAATTTAAACGCTTGAAAGGGGCCGATCCATTTTTGTGTGACCATTGTGATGGTATTTTTGCATCGCAGAAACACTTAAAGCGACATTTGGATGAAGTATCTGGAAAGAGAGACGTTTGCTGTCAAATCTGTGCATTCAAGTGTTTCACTAAAAGTGGGATTCAGCGGCATCTTATCGACCAGCATAATTTGATATGCAAAATTGTTGAAGAACCAGATTTTGACCAAGCGTTAGATGGCACTCCCTATACGTTGGAAAGAGCTGTAGAATTTGAAGCTTTACCGCGAGTCGCAGAAGTAAAAGCTTTGCCGAAAAATGAAAGACTGCGTACTGGCATTAGATTACCTCAACCTGTGGAAAAAGTGACAAAAAAATTAAAAAAGATTTGGACTTGCGACCAATGTAATGGAACGTTTAAGAAACTAAAACATCTTAAGGAGCATGAAAAATATGACAATTGTGCTGCCGTGATTAGCAAACACGCAGTAGGTGCAAACAAGTTTAAATGGTATAAATCCGACCAATGTAATGAAACGTTTACGAAACCGAGGCATCTTAATAAACCTAAAAAAAATGATAATTGTGCTGCCGTGAATAGCAAAAACGCAGGAAGTCCAAACAAGTTTAAATGGTATAAATCCAGTTTAAAGTAAATTGCCTAGCCATAGCCCGTAGCAAACAATTTTCTAAAAACTGTTTTTAACTGCATTATATTTTATTATTATCGATAAAAAAATTTTGACTATAAAAATTATCAAGGAGACCTGTAATTTTTTTAAAAACGCATTTAATGCGTTTTTGCTAATCAGCGAACACATAATGCCGCTCATACGAAAACGCAGTACTCAATTTTTATTAAGTATTGCAAAAGGTTTTGAGTGTTCTGAAAATGCAGTATAATAAAAAACTGTGGAAAAACAAAACAAAACTTGGTTAATTATTATTATTCACCAAATTTTCAACACATAACATATGTTCTGCTCTTATATGTAAGTTAACACTAACGAGTTCGAGTTAGTTTGTTAGTTAGCAGGCAAAGTTAAGAGTTAACCGGGACTTCTGGTCTGATTATGTGTTAGAACTTGGTCAAGATCCTTAAGTCCCTTTTCCTGCGGGAAAATCAAAAGGACGCACTAATGGTGGGGGAACCTGCAAACGCTTCAAACAATTTTTAGTAGCCTTAACTGTTAAAAAATCGAGACAATTAAAAGGCTCGGTTTCAGAATATGACGTTTTCTAAAGTAGATTATAACAACCCTGATCTTCTTTCGAATGATGGCAAAAAACGTATTTTTCTATTATTTCCCAGTTCTTACCTTTAGTGTGTCTCTTAAATTGCAAGAAAAGTGTAAAAACCTAATACTGATTATAAATGGTAATTTGTGATCGCAGATGTTCTTACATTTTGGTATAAAGCGATTGGTTTATAATGATGAATTTCCTATTTTAATTTAAATAATTGTAACATTGTTTATCACCTAACAATTATGTTATAAACATTTTCTACTTGATAGGTACAAAATATATTTTTTCATCTTCTAAATTTATATCACTCAAATTGATTAAACTAGTGACAATATAGTTTATAAGTCTCCGGTAAATAATTTAGACAATTTAAGAGATATACTAATAAATACGTTTCATGCTGAAATTGCTAATGGTCTTTTGTATGAGCATTTATTGTTTTTTGCTGTGTTAGGTATATGTAGTAAATCCATGTATACTAATTAAATTGTAAATACAAAATGTTTCATTTAATCCTTTGAATCTTCTTTTTAAAAGTTTTTCATTTTTCTAACCAATGATGTTTTACAATTTAGCCTGAATTTGTTGGGAGAGATGTGCTAATATCAATCAATGTTCTTTCTCGCTCCAACACCTAGGAATCTTATGATAAGCTATCTGAAAGTTTATTAAAAACATGATGAGAACCTCAAGGTGAGAAAAAGTGACTAGAGAAAGAGCAATTTTTATTAAAACACCTTTTTTAAATAGGAATTTAAAAACCTGTTCCTATATCCTTTTTGCTCAATCTATACAGTGACTAATAATCATAGATAAATAGTCACTTGCAGAAGATTAGTTTGTTTTTTTTCCAGTGTTATTTTTTTCTTATTATTATTGATTGAAGTCATTATGGTATTAATCACATTATAAATAGGATAATGTAAATTAAATATTTTGCTCATTAAATGCTGAAACATATCCTATATCGACATGAAAATCTAATGCCACGTTATGCCACGTAACGCCTGAATATAGGCAACCACTTATTTGGACTTGGTTGCCTATATTCTGGCGTCAGAAAGAACCTATTCACTGCGCATGATCATCCGCTTGCATATGTCCGTCCCATTTGCCGAGATTTACTCACATACCCGCATAAGATGTTTACACATCAAAATGCTGAATATGGTAGGTACAATTTCAGTTGAAATCTGATACAATTTTTAATTTATATATAATTTAATATAATTTAATTTTTCGTTTTCGTTGTAATGGCCATTCGCACGGCATCTCTTAATCTAAGATTAAGTTAAGGTACACCTTATTTGATATTTTTTGTTGCACATCTCTCTTAAGTGTAAAGCTTCAGTTAAAAATCATATAAAATTAAGCCTAGGAAGTGATCGGGTTTAGGGCTTTTATCTCATTTCTATCCTTTATGTTTTGATTTTTTTATATATATAATTAAGCCTTTCTCTTGAAGCATCAGTTACCACTATGGACCTTGCAAACTTTTTAATCAAAGAAGACTACGAATTGGATGAATTAACCCATTAGTGCATAAAGTTTAGCAAGATTAAAAATAATGTTATTTTGATGAATTCTGGCATATTTTATTACAACATAAAGGAAATGTATCAAAAATTTATTTTTCTTACAAAGAACAAAAAATACAGGTCATCCGATATATGGGATTGTAGGGTAAATATAATTTGTTGACCATCTAAAAATCATGTTGACCAGTCCTTTTTACAGAAGGTATGGCGACCAAATTTCCTACATAGATGTTACTCGATAAGACGCTTCTGCTACCACCCCTAACTACCCCCAACCCCCTCCGAAATTCCACTTCCCCCTTGCACATTTTAATAAAAAGGTGTTGACAGCCCCTTTTCCAAGAGCCTAGAGGCACCAAATTGCGCACGATAATGCTACTCGATAAGACGCTTCTGCTACCGCCCCTAAATACCCCCAACCCCCTCCGGAATTCCACTTCCCCCTTGCACACTTTAATAAAAAGGTGTTGACCGCCCCTTTTCCAATTGCCCACGATGATGCTACTCGATAAGACGCTTCTGCTGCCACCCCTAACTACCCCCAACCCCCTCCAGAATTACACTTCCCTCTTGCTTATTTTAATAAAAACGTGTTGACCGAACGTGTTCCAAGAGCCTAGAGGCACCAAATATCCCACGATGATGCTACTCGATAAGACGCTTCTGCTGCCACCCATAACTAGTCCTCAACCCCCTCCAGAATTACACTTCCCTCTTGCACATTTTAATAAAAA
>MU182433.1:106521-128906 GCA_016904865.1 Pissodes strobi | reverse complement strand
AGAATTACACTTCCCTCTTGCACATTTTAATAAAAATGTGTTGACCGACCCTTTTTCAATGGCCTATTGTCCCCAAATTGCCCACGATGATGCTACTCGATAAGACGCTTCTGCTACCACCCCTAAAGACCCCCAAACCCCCTCCAGAATTACACTTCCCTCTAGCACATTTTAATAAAAACGTGTTGACCGACCAATTTCCAAGAGCCTAGAGGCACCAAATTTCCGGTCAACACGTTTTTATTAAAATGTGCAAGAGGGAAATGTAATTCTAGAGGGGGTTGGGGGGTAGTTAGGGGTGGTAGCAGAAGCGTCTTATCGAGTAGCATCATCGGGGGAAATTTGGTGGCTCTAGGCTCTTGGAAAAGGGGCGGTCAGCAGCTTTTTTCGATGAGCAACAAATTAGATAGACCCCGGATTGTATGCAAACTGACTAGTTAAGAAATTAAAATGTATGATAACATTTAACAATGTTTTGGATGCAGTCCAATTTGGCATTTGGAGCAAATAAATTTGTTCTTACTCCCGCAATTTCTACACAATCTTTCAGTATTTACATAGTCTGGCCAGTGATCGCGACCATCGTAACGAACATCGTTCACTGAATTCTGTAGTATTTTTCCTTTCATCGGCTGAGTGCCGTGTGTTTTGATGAGATAGTTTGCTAGGTTTCTTCGAAAATTTATCAAATAATCACAATCTTTTTCTATAGGACATATCCTTTTCACCAACAGCCATGCATTGGTTACTGAAACATCCAGCCAGTAACAAAATATGGACTACCATATTCTGGGTCTATATTTGGCTACCAACTGGTCCATTTTGTCAACGCCGCCCATGCCACTTATATTTTTGGAATAGTAAAAGTTGAACTACAACAATTTTTATTGTTGTGAATAGTGCCAGTCGCGCAGTAACCAAGTTGTGTCAAATTCCATGCCGAAATAGGCTCACGTACACCGATAGATCGGTGATGAGAAATGACCGTTCTCTTGAGTTCGAGAATACATCACATTATTTTTTTAAGAGAACGGAAGGCGAAGTTCTCACGAAATGATCATTCTCCCGGGTGGAGAATAGGGGCCCTGGTCGTTATATGTTTCGTGATATCGTGGTGAAATAGTCAAATACGTCACTTCCGGAAAAGTCGAGTTAAATGTGTCAATTTATCTTTGATAGCTCGCATACGGAAAAAATTGGCAATAAAGCATACAATACAATCCGATATATCGGATTTCAATTTTAGGCTCACATATTTACATAATATTGTAAATTTATGAGCAGATTACTACTCGATCATGTCAGGTGGTTTACTACACATTACGCTTATACAAAAGTAGGGTTGCATAAATACGACATGCGATTTATCGGATCTTATGCACTAATGGGTTAATGTTAATGTCTGGTATTCCCAAAAGAGTTTACCAACGATTAGAGTATTTTTATTCTTTCCATAACGTTTTTCAAAAGTGTTCTTCTAAATAAACAAACAGCTCTTAATATTTTGGAGTTAATAGGAGATGAAATTGAAAAACCAAGGACTCCTGATTAATGACAAAATAACAACTTTTACTCGCAAAAAGTGATCAAACTAGTTTAAAAAAGAGGAACCTACTAAAAATCGAAAATGAAATAAAAAATTATGATTATAAATAGAAATGCGGACGAATAAAAATTGAATTATTTGTTATATGTATAATGAAGATTATTAAGCAATTTCCATTAAACAATTTGTATGATATTTTAATTGCCACATATCACTAATAATTGCAATACATCTACAAACATTACCAATATACCCAAATTTCTGATAAATACGTATATGCTGTTGTCGTTCTATTTCGTTTATTCAAGGACAAGAATCAACAAATACAAAGTGCTCGTGAGGCTTTAAAAAGACGCCAATCATGAATCAACTTTAAGACGTCTTCTGAAAGATGTATTAAAGATGTCGTGTTTAGGTCTTCAGACTTTCAGGCATGATATGGACATAAATACAACGTTTTTGAGATGTGGTGTGCTATCTGGGTCTAGAATGGGTCGCTCCAGCTCTAACTACAAGCTACAAGCCCGGATGGGGGCTCTACTGGCATTGCCTCAAAGCAGCGCCAAACTGCCCCCTTCTTGAAGGGGGTTACAATTAATTCATTCATAGTTGTTGATTCGCCGAATTCGAATTGTCCAGAATAAGTCGAAAACGACAACGTGATTTCGTACTCGCGCGTTGTTACCTACTTCGTCAATAACATGAGACCGCCGACCACTAGGACTAGGATTCCCCGCACCTTTCATCCGCTTATGTTTTTATATTTACATTATTTATTTTATTTTTGGTCATTTATTAGTTGACGTTTTTCTCAAAAACAACAAATTGAGTGTTTGTCATTTTTCGGCTTCTTTTTATTGGCGGAGACCTAATAGTTATAACTGACTTGCAGGACGGTGAAGCGATAGGGGTGCTGGTTGAGGTAAAAAAGTGTATAAAAATAGAAAATATAAGGTTTGCAAAGACGAATTTTGTCAAAAATATGTAGGTTAGGAAAAAAGGGCTCCACTGTCCCGTTGCAGTTGATTAATTTTTTATCATTCTGCTAATATTGCCCTTCATGCATGGCCTTCCACTCGCGTCGCTTGCTCCGGGGGTTCAACCAAAAAAAAAAAAGTAATTTGAGGCATGGGCGAAATGAACAAAAAAATTATTTTTAAAAATCAGAGGATACCCACACAAATTTCTAACACCACTTCACAAAAGCACTAGAAATATAGGAAAATCAATTATTGTATAGATTTTTCATTTTGGGCATGCCTTGGGTTAGTTTTGTTTGGCTGTGACCCCGAAGCGAGCGGAGAGCTATGCGCGAAGTGAAATATTAGTAGACTGATAAAAAAATAATCAGCTGCAATGGTCCAGTGGAGCTCTTTTTTCTAACCTTGTTACGCCACTGAATATTTATAAAAATAACACATATTTTCATCAAAATTCGTCTTTGCAAATCGAATATATACTATTTATTTACCTACACTTTTTTACCCTACCCAGAACTCCTGTTCCCTCCACTATCTCACAAGACAGTTGATTACTATTAGGTTTCCAACAATAAAAAACGTCTAAAAATTACGTAAAAACTAAAAACACTCAAATTTCTGGGGAAAAAGCTACAGAACCGGCCTGACACATCAACTAAAAAAATTACCTCACTGTTTCGTTTCATGTACCTTTTATGATAAAAAAAATTAGCGAATCTGCTAGTACTCGAGCGAGACACTGATGAGTAAACATATCCTATATCGACATATACAAATATTTAAGCAGCCCTCATAACATCACTCCGCATGGTTATGATGTCACAGTCGCATGTGCATTTCCGTCCCATTTGCCGAGATTTACCCCCAAACCGCCATGTCTTCGCAAGAGCCCTCGTGGCCGAGGGGTCTAGATGGTTAGGTCTCAATTCGGCGGTCCGGGTGGCGAAGTTTCAGTTACTAGTGCACTTGTGAATGCATGCGGTTTAAAGACGTGCAATTGGCAAGTATATGACCCTCCGCTCGCTCAAGAAAAGGAAACTAACCAAGTGCTAACCCAAGAAAATCCAAAACTTAAGAAGAAACTGTTTACTTGAAAAGAAATCAAAACCGACGGGATTTAAACCCGGGTCGCCGAAGTGACGGCTAACCATGCAGACCATCAGGGGATATACAAACGACATGCGTCAGTTCACGTAGCTAGCCAATCGCGCGCATCTCATTCGCAAGTGCACTATGAACTGAAATATCGCGGCCCGGGTTTTAATCCCGTTGCTTTTTTTTAAAGGTAATGTTTCTGAACAGTTTTTTCTTGATTTTGGGTATGGCTTGGGTTAGCACTTGGTCTTTTCTTGAGTCTCGTAGCGAGCGGAAAGCCATGCAAAGCTTAGACTATATAGCAGAGGTGCAAAGCCATAATAATTACCCGGTGCTACCCGACCGTCGATGGAAACAGCCGAGGATCCGGTGACTTTTAGTGGCGTCTAGCCATGATACAACTGTATCATTGGCAGCGTTGCCAGCTTGGTAGAAATTCTACTAGATCTAGTAGAATTTGAAAGTGTCCTAGTCTACAAAATATGGATCTAGTAAAAATACCAAATCAAAAATGCATGTAAAATCACTTTACGATTTAAAAATTGCATAATGTAAACGGCAAAATAACAATACTTAAATTTAAGCGCGAAAATTGTAGAGCTATTTAATATTAGGTGTTTTTCTTTCACCTACACCAACTGCACTTGGAGCACGTCATTGTAGCTCCACCAAAGAATCATGCAGCAGCGAAAGAAAAAGCTGGCTCAACGCTGTGATCACAAAGAATTATTGCCTTTTTCATGATTTTCTTACAAAATTGTCTTGGGCCTTAAGCAGCAACAGATTAACAAACTTGTAGGTTAAGTTTTGATTTGTTTACTATCTTTGCAGCCAGTTCGCCATTTTCCCACCATCTTGCACCAACTTACACCAACAAAATGGTCAGTGGAGAAAGTGGCACTAAATGACACTCAGTGCGAGTGCACCGGAAAAAGAATAAGGGTCGGTGCAAAAGGTGTACTTGGCGCAGGTGAAAGAAAGACATCTATCAATATCTGATCGCAGTTTTCGTGTTAATTGTTATTGTCGATAGCAGCGGACGCTTCGGGCGATCATGATCCTATTGCGAGTTTTAGAGGGGAGTTTGGCAATAAACGTCAAAGACAAAGGTACAAGCGCGCCTGAAGTGCGGAGGTGCGGCTAAATGTAGTGCAAATGCTAACAGTGTTGCCAAATTGCTTCGTCAATTTCTCGCTTCGCTACGGCGCGGCGCCGGCGGCCCACCGTTCGCTACGGGAGCACAACCAACAAAAACTAACCAAAATCGACCCAAGGCATGCCCAAAACAAAGAAAAAAACTTTTTACACATAATCTTTAAGAAGAAAAAATGTATTGCCACTGGAATCGAACCCGAACCGCCGTCGGCGTATTTAAAGCACAGTATTGGACCATTGCACTAAAAGGCCTGTTGACAGCGATTGATTGAACCGTAAAGACATGAGTAAATCTGAGACATCGTACTGCGCATGCGATAGATTGATAACGTTGTTAACATTTGCGCTACATTTAGCTTAGCCACTCCTGAGGTGCAGTGTTTTCTGAGGTTACAGTTTAGTAAAGTTCAGTAAAATAATTTGAGGATTCACCGATTGATGACTAAATTTATTGATCATTGATTTAAATAATTTCGTCCCTTGAAGTAATAGTAATAAAATTCTAGTTTATTAATAGAAAATTTACTCTCTCCTAGTGGATTTAAAAAAATTGGATTGGCAACACTCATGAGTCATGGATGGCACTTGGCAGCACTGATTATTGTTTAGTGCTTAGATCATATATATAATACATGGCTTAGATCATATATATATATAATCCGTATTATATATATGGCTTAGATTAGGTAAGAGTAAGGATACCGCGCATGACATTTCGTCAATGTACTGAAATTGAAACCTTTTCAGAGCGGCGGCCATTATTTATGTGGCAAACACATCAATTGTTGTGGCGGTGCTATTTTGCAGTTATTTTGTGAGTTTTTGAACAAAGAAAGATAAAAACTAAGATTCATAATGGTAAATTGTTCGGCATATGGTTGCAAGAGTCGAAGTGAGAAGAAGGAGCCTGGAATTTCATTTCACAGGTTAATATTGTCTGCTGACCAGCTGACCTAGTTTATTTGTATATTTCTTGTTTTAATAATAATGCATAATGTACACTTGGATATTTTCAGTCATCAAATAATCAATAAAGCCATAAATCTTCTTCAAGGAGAGTCATTCAACAAAGGCGTAGGTAATATATTTTTCATACCCTACCTATAAAATGGCTATATTGTTTTACGACTGAAAATTTCTTTAACTTATTAATTATTATTTATTACTAATAATTTCAATTAAATTATTGAAGTTACCTAGTAATTTTTGTGGCAGCTGGTAACAGGCTTTTTCCCATGTAATCTGTCCTCTTCTTTCCTTGTCTAAGGTTTAGTACATAGACAACTTTCGTGCTTTCGTCTGAGGTTTAAAGCAATTTTTCGCGAGGTTAATCCAGCATAAACGGTTTAGGTTTTGAGCATAATCTAACGTTTTCACGACTTAAACTGAAGTAGGGGAAATGTTGATAACCTCATCGTTAGGTAAGCCAAGCATAATCCGGTCTGGAGCAGGTTTTGCTTGGGTTATGTCATTTGCATCCATATATATAACAAGAATATATCGCGCATTGACCCTTTATGCAATGAGCTGGACGTGTAACTGACACAGAGAGATGGATATGTTTTCGCCGTATGTATTTCGCATAAGTCTGACTCGTTAGGAAACCGATAGATATGCGCAAAATCGGATATAAACACGTTTATTGGCTACAGCGCAAGCATCGTTGTCTATGCTGACGTCGTCGTCGTCGCGGTAATAAAATAAAACCGGCCATGTTGAATATCGAATTGTGATTGCTTTCTTTGTATTTTGTTACAAGTTTGTTATTTTGGCGTTATCACAAGAATATTGCTTCCTATTCTCGTGGCGTTATATTATCGATTATAGAGCATATTATGTCCTCAAAAATGCGTGGAAAGAAGCATTGCTATATTTATATGTAATCTTTACTGTATTCGTATACAATAATTTTATTACCGGATATTTCCAAGTATTTAAACTACTCTTATTATGTATTTTAAGTTCGTAATTTCAGTTTTCCTAAAAAAGGAATATTATTGCTAATAAAAGTAATGGAAAATGTAGCTAGCCAAATACAATTTAACCGTAAATATTCGTTTTGACGATAATGAAAAGTGGAATATGTTTTCACGTGCATTCAAAACGTAGAAATCTAGAAATTGCCTCCTGATATCTTATTGGCAAGAATTCATGACATGCGCAGTTCGAACCGGTTTCCCGAGTAGACCGACTTATGCCTAGTTCATATACATTCTTCGTCCTTTAGTCTTGGCTTCACGTAATTGGCATAATGCGCGATATATTCTTATTACATATATGTTTGCATCAGACAGAAACTAGCGTTTTCGCCAACAAAACTGAATTATCTCCAGTGTATCATATAATCTAAACCCAATTCGCGATAAAATCCCTTTTTTTAGTCTGTGTGTATGTATGTGTTTATAGGGAGGCAACGATACTAGCCGAGTTCGGTAATCCTGTCAGAGATGTGACCATATATTTAATACTAGTATTAAATATATGGATGTGACGATGTGACGGATTTTTGTCACGTGACCACAGATCGGACGGGAGTAATCTTCAATAAACGAACGGTATAGATCGTTGTCAAGTCAAAGGTGTCAAACGTCATTCTGCATTCTGGTCTCGATTTCATTTCAGAGACTAAAAACCCATGATACAGGAGTTATTTCATTTTAAAACAAAATACTTAGCAAAATCTAAAATATATTTATAAACAAAACAGATCAAGAAACAACTTTGAACTTAAACTTACTTAACCTCACATATTCAGATTGCTCGCTTTCATCGGTCAAAATTCTCCGAGCAAAAAGATCGCCGTCGGATCGCTCCGATTTTAATTACCGAACGGTTGAGATGTATTTCCCCTAGATCTAGATGTCATAAACGAACGATTGAGATTAATCTGATCGATCTGAGGTATATACCGAACGCAACTACTGAGAAGTATCGATACTTTGTACTTGTGAGTATTTTGTAGGAATGGTATCGATTATACTCGATACTTTGAAAATAGGTATCGATACTTTAAGGTATCGAGTACTAGTACAAATGTGGCATGTAACTCGTGCAATTTAGAATTTAGAGACAAATGAGCACTATTTACAATTTAGTGGGTCTTCGTGTATTAGTTATTCTAATTTTCAAATAAGATACTACTAATGAAATTAAAAGAAATATAATTAAAAAAAAAAACATTTTTATTGTATAAATTTACAAGAAACAACAAATAATTCAGAACATTTAAACTGTAACAGCATAAACATTAACGTTATATTTAATATTAAAAAAAGTAGAAATATAGAAAAGTAGTAATTTTGGTGACAAATCATCCTATAGAGGGCGCCGCGCGAACATCATATGGTTCACCGATTTCGGCATAGATAGCGCAACGTAATCATATGATGATATTTTTTATTGTTAAACATCCCGTAGGTTATTGCAATTTTTCCTCGTCTAGGAGGCATATTTTTTGTAAAAAAGGTCTATCTCCTTTCTCAGAATAGTATATTACACTGCCCGATTTTATCAAAATCTGCTAAGTGTGAAAAAACAATATACATTTAAAGTTACTTTAGCGTTTATAATATAGTATGGATTTTATGTTCAACAATTTGTTTTTAGTTTCACCTTACACTACACATTTTATTAATGCGGAAATTAAATGATTAAAAATGTTGGTATATATTTCAATTTTTACCTGCAAATGCTTAAGCATGTTTAATGTATTTTTAGGCAGTTTTTACAAGACCCAGCAAATTGGTTTCCATTTTTAGAGTAATTCCAGAAATTATTATTTTTACGCTCTCACGTAATAATAACTAAAAAAAGTATCAAAATATAAAAATTAAATATTTCTTATTTGTATCATAAAATATGTAACAAATCAAATAAATATATTAAAATATCAAACATAAATCATTAATATGACAACTTACCTCTATTTTTTCCAATATATTAAACTAGTAATATTTATCTACATATAAGATCCTATATAAACACCCAAACTTTAATTATTATAATTATAGGTTAGTTAATAGTTTACTAATGTGACGTCACTATCTTCAAGGATTTGAGGGAATCACCGATATCGTATTGTTTGTCAGTGTTACCAGGTCTACTATTTTTATAGTAGATCTACTATTTTTGACCTTTGGCTACTATTCTACTTTCTTAAAGGTAAATTCTACTATTATTTAGAGAAAAACAGAATACTTAATTAAATATCCTAAAACTACAAGAAAAAATTGAAAAATTAAACAGAAATCTTAAAATTCTAACATATCATCTTAATTATTTTTGTGCAGTGCGATTACGTTGCTATTTTTGTGCAGTTTTTAAAATTGGCATCATCACCACAAATTCTGTATATAATAGTTAAGGAGGGCCAGGAGTAAGGAGAGCAATCGACAATGGCCGAAATTCGGATTTATGGTCATACTTTTGTAATAGTTCACAAGTTTGTCATAGTTGGCGCTGCGATCCCATGCGATAGGTATTTAACACGGTTTCTTATGGAGAATATGTGATTATTTCGCGTTTTTTGTTAAAAAACTTGGTGTTAATTGTGTTTTATTACGTTTATGTGATTGACTATGAGTTTGGACAAAGTTAATATAAGCAGAAGTTGTTTTGTATTTTGCATCATGAAATAAAATACGTCATTTTGAGCATTTACAGCTGATTGTTTTTATTCCATATCAAGAAAATTATGACAAATTTTGTATCATATTCATCAATATCCTCTCTCTGTATGCTTGTGAATAATACAGTAATGATTTCTAATTGTTCTCAGATATTAATTATTAAGAATAAAATGTTTTGCTCATTGCAAATGCAAATAGTCTTATAGGTTAGAGGGTAACCTAAAATAAAACTGCAAATAAACATTTTACCCTAATTTCTTGTTCAAAAAATAAATGATGAAAAATAATGTGAATAACATGTTTTATTAATTTTTTACACAAACGCCAAAAAATTGTCTATAGAATTAAACTCGTTATATTAAGCAAAATTATTAACAGATTCTAAAAAGTATGGAAGAACATGTGACGAAAAAAATTTTAAGTTACAGCCTCTAAAATTGAAATGGCAACGAGAGAATTGAGCAAAATCGCTAACGATTTATGATGCTTACAATTTTTACAGCTCTAGGCTGCCTATTCCAAACAGGAAGGCTTGACACATACACAAATAAAATGTTTTTCTTTTAGTTTGCCTTCACCGAGACCGCACTACGATGGTTAAGGTACAGCTTTTACACTAAAGCTGTGGTTAGGGGTTAAATAACATCAAATAATACGTTTCCAATAAAGAAAAAGTGAAAAATGTCCACTATGTCCATAAGAAACCATGTACAACCTATCGCATAAGACACGGACGCCCTCTGGCGGTGAGATCTTAAGCTCATTTACCGTCGACAAACCATGACCAAAATAATAACATTGCGTTTGATCTACTTCCCTCTAGACCTCCTTAATAATAAGATAAGGGACTCACCGGCTCGTCCTTTGAATCGTTTAAACGTCATTGGCATTTTACTTACGACTTGTGAGTCTGCGTGTTTCCTCAAAACCGACTGAATAATATTAAATGGGATCGTTTTTTGTCTTATTTAAAACCTAGACAGTGAATTTGTAATCTACTATTTTTTTTTAATCAATCTACTATTTATTTTACTTCAATCTACTACCTAACTATAAAACTGATCTGGCAACAGTGTGTTTGATATCAATGGCAACGCCAGTACATCTTAAAACGCTCTTTATTTTGTAAATGTGAAATATATAGGATGACGTTCACAGAAATATATCGAATGCCGTTGGTTTGCGCAATGCGGATTGCCGATGTTGAAATGTGGAGGAACGTAGAACGCAAATACAAAACAAGTTTCAAAATTTGTTTTGTTTCGCAAATACAAAACAAATTTCTGTACCGACACTGCTTAAAAAGTATCGATACCTACTCAGAATCGAAGAAAAAGTATCGAGTTCAAAATGTACTCGATACTATTTAAAAGTATCGATACTTTCAAAGTATCGATACTTTTCTTGCATCCGTAGGCAGTGTTGCCATTTAGGGCGACATGTCGCCAAAATGACGACTTTTTGCCTTGATTAAAGCGTGGCGACGATTTATTAAAATAATGGAATTTTTGACGACTTTTTCATACTAGGAAATTTTTAGTTATCAAATGGAAAAATTAAAAGAATCAGTATAATATTATCATTAATACATACCCTTTATAACTCATTCCTGTCCTGTCCTGAGTGTCTTATATCTGAACGCACCACGGTGTGCTTTGGACTGTAAAATTTCGGGGCTTCCCCGAAGCATGGTGCGCGGCGCATAAAATATTTTTTTCTTCAAACGTCAGTAAATCCGTCATTACTCGACTGTGTAGGCGGCAGTGAAGTTTCATTTTTCCTCCGCCGGAGCTTTACTTTTCACTTTTCCGCCGGCGGAGGTAAAAGTGTTGTTATAGCAACATAGATACAATACAAACAAACATCAAAATCAGCGTCAACAACTCAAGAGTTATTAAACTAAAATTTGTATTTATCACTCAATTTGTGACTGCATTTCTAAAAATCACTAATTTAGGAACAAATTGGTTATTATTTAATCGAACTTACTCAATAACTGCTTATCAATACGGAATTACAATGCAATCGAAGACGCAATTTTAAAAATATAATTATTGTTGACAGTGTCCACTGACAGCTTTATGTTACCATTACTATCGCAACAACCTGAGCCTATTCACCGACACCGCACCGGTCTAACGCCCGGTCCTACGTGAGCGATTTGCAGCGAGGGCGAACGCGAATCAGTGGCGATGCCGTGCGACTATATTAACTTTTCGTACGGCATCGCCAGCGCTTCGCGTTCGCGTCGCCTGCAAATCGCTCACCTAGGACTTGGCGTAAGCCGCCTTGCGAACCCACTTATCTTTAATAATAATTATTATTACTATTAAAAAGAGACGTTTTTGCATTAATTTGTCGACATTTGAAGAAAAAACAGCATATTTTATTTGGAGGAAAAGTTACTTTTCCTCCATATAAAATAATATACTATTGTTTTCACGCAACCGCAATCCAACCTGTTATTGCTTATTGTAGCATTATACAATATTCATTTGCATCGGCAAATTGGAAATCGGCATCTTATCTTATTATTATTATTATTTTTTTTATTTTGTATTAAGTGCTACCCTGCTACATCTCTGTGTCAGTTACTGGTTACACTAAAATGAGTAATATTACGAAATGCGAAAATATTGTTTAACTTTTATTTATTTATTTATTTTTTCAATATTAATAAAGTTGAGAAATAAAGCTTGTTTTGGTTTGTTCTTCAAAAAACGATAAGAACGTACTTAATATTGACAGTTTACTGCCTTGAATATACCAAAGAAGATATGACGGCAAAATGACGACTTTTCATACCAGTCTGTGGCGACGTTTTACTTTGTTACTCTGGCAACACTGTGACCGTAGGTTTTTAGTGTTTATTGTTTATGTTTGTTTATTGTGGCTGCCCCAGTGCACCAGCTGAAACGTGTTGTCGTTTGTTTCTAAAATTGTATGTGTTTCCTGGTGTTTTTGTAATAATACTTGAATAAAGGTAAGATTACATACTTAATACAAATTAAGGTAATTATTGCTTATACGGTTTCCTTTTATTTTTTGGATTATATGGGAAAATATTTATGTAGGCACATTCTAGTAGGGATTGCAAATATACTGGCGGAAAAGACAATCTTTTTCTTATTTTTTTAAAAGTTATGTTTGCTTAAATTTGGGTTAGTTAGCACAGAATTTACCTATTCTGTGGTTTTGGTTAGTTTTTGTTCGTTGCGCCCCCGTAGCGAGCGGAGAGCCATCGCTACAGAGGCGCAACCAACAAAAACGCTTCCACAATCTTGAAATATTCCAATTGAATTTATTTTCTTGTTTGGTAAAATGGCTTTTAACATTTATTACACATTGGCTTTCGTGATGAGTTCACTTGTTTCTATTATTCAGGTATGATAGTGTAGTAATCGAAGAGAGCCTAGATATACATTCACAAAGGTTTAAAAAAAATTGTATATATGTGAAAAATGGCAAAATATTAAACAATTTGTTAAACGTAAATCAAGACAAAGGAAAAAACAGTATTATTTTAAATGATTCGGCCTACAGAAGTCTGCTCATTTTGAAGTTTGATATAGCAGGTTACATGTGCTTTTCATACGGAGAAGTTCGACAAGGGCTCTGGTGTCGGTGTAAGTTTAGTACATAAATTGGAAATTTCCATGTTAGTTTCACATATGTCACATGATATAAATGCAGATCGGTTAGCTGTACCAGGGGACCAGGGCATCGTTCAATGCTCTTCGAAAGTGGTCCACATTATATGGATATCAAGGTTTACAATGCACTACCACAGCATCTTAAAGAAAGTCTTGACAGAAAAATATTTGGAGAAAAAATCAAACCATTACAAAAAAAACACCCATTTTATTCTTTTAATGAATATTTCAATCATAGACCAGAAACTTGTCTGTAATGGTGTGGGCGAGGTTGTGGGTAACTGGTGGGCCAACTCTATAATACAAGCTAAATCTTCTCAATTACGTTATATTTTGTGTTTTGTATTTTATGTTTGATATATTTTTTAAATTGAGTGATTCGTAGGATTTATAATATTGTTTTGTTTAATCTAGTTACTAATCTTACTTAATTATATATCTATAATCTATGTAATTTCAAATCAATGATAATTGTGTTGTTTGTTTAGTTAAGTTTTAAAATTTATTCTTATTCATTGGATTTTGGACTATTCTTTGCTTGACGACCCAATGTTACTTCTTTGTAACCAATAAGGTAATATATTGATTTGATATGATAGTTGTGGAAAGTCATTTTCCAATATTGCATATGATTTAGATAGGTATAATATAAACATTTTATTAATATTTCAGGATGGAATTGAACGTTGGTCAAAAGCCACTAGGAAGTAATGACATGAATCAAATAAATAGGTGTAAATTGTGTTCGTTCATATCCCATGTCAAAAGAATTTTTCAAAGGCACTTAATGAAAACTCATGGTTTCAAATTAACAAATTTGGAAGCAGGGACAGTTGGTGAATGTGCCACACTTGGTCGAGTTGCAAATGACTATGGTTTGAACAAAAATTTTGAGGAGGCCCGTCATCAATGTTCGAGATGTCTGAAAAAATTCCGTTCGTATAAGACTGCACAAAAGCACAAAAAAACTTGCAAAAGGGACTTTCGACGCTTAAATGATGCTGATCCATTTTCTTGTTCACTTTGCGCTGCTGTTTTTCCAAAGCAGAGACACTTAAATCGTCATTTATTAACATGTGGAAAGGAAGAAGAATTTTTCTGTCAAATCTGTGCCTTCAAGTGTATCACTAAAGCCAAGATTGGGCGGCATCTTATCGACCGGCATAATTTAATATGCAAATTTGTTGATGAACCAGATTTTGATCAAGTGTTAAATGGTACTCCCTATACTTTGGAAAGGGCTGTAGAATTTGAAGCTTTACCGGGGATAGTAGAAATAGCATCTTTGCCGGTTAATGAATTATTGCCTTATGGTGGGGAAGAAACGCCAAAAATGTACACTTGCGACCAATGTAATCAAGGGTTTATAAAACAAAGACTTCTTAATAAGCATAAAAAATATGATAATTGCAGATAGGATCAAATTTAAGAAACACCTTAGCAGGATCCTGATCAATATATTTTTATATCCTTGTCATGCTTAGGTAATTCAGCCTGAATAATTAGGCTATAAGGACTGAACCCCAATTTGGCGGAATTAAAAATATTTTTTTATAAAGTAAAGTGTTCTTTTTTTTGAACAGATTTTTTATTCAAGAAAATATACAATTAGATACATTTATATTTTCATTTATGATGGGGTTACTAGTTCCTGACAAAAGGTTTTCTCTAATCAATGCTTGACAACCAACAAAAACTAACCCAAACTTCAAACATAACCTTAAAAAATAATAATAAACATTCTCTTCTCCGCAAGTTTATTTGCAGTCCCTAAGGACACTCAAATGTGCCTACATAAAAATGTTTCCATATAATACAAAAATAGCAGAAAACCGTATAAGCAATAATTACACAAATTAAATATATTGCTTATTTATTTTAAGACTGTTTTGCCAATAATAGGGACACAAATGATTAGTGTAAGCATTTAACACACACACACATACACTAAGTACGGGCATAAACCACCGTTAGAATCTGCTCAGAGCAGTTCTGCAGCATATTAGGCCCCCAAAACGATTTTTTTGAAATCCTAGAAATGTTTCAATAATTTTACTGAATCGACCCCTTCAACCACACTAAGTACGGGCAAAAAACACCGTTAGAATCCGCTCAGAGCAGTTTTGCACCATATTAGGCCCCCAAAACGATTTTTATGAAATCCTAGAAATGTTTCAATAAGTTTACTGAGTCGACCTCTTCAACCACACTAAGTACGGGCAAAAACACCGTTAGAATCATCTCAGAGCAGTTTTGCAGCATATAAGGCCCCCAAAACGATTTTTATGAAATCCTAGTAATGTTTCAATAAGCTTACTGAATCGACCCCTTTAACCACACACACACACACACACACACACAATTTGTATGGGTATCATTTTTTGTTTGGCTTGGAAACAGTACCTGACATTGGGTGTCAGGCATATGATCATAATGAAAATTTACGAGACTCAAACATAAATTCTGTTTTAATGGTAATTGTCTTTCTCTGACAGAAATGGTTAGACCTACAGTGTGCGAAACCTCTTTGCATAGGAACTCAGTCCATCAATTCTTTAGCTTAGATATGTGCAAAAGTCCGGAATTTCCAGGGGTTGTCTTACTGGAGGTTCCTACCAAATAGTCCCCCTCACACTGGAACAACGTGTACCTTATGTAGGATGGTCGCCATGCCTCTAACTAAGCGCTGGAATAGGGGCGTGCTGGGAATTGCCTAGTAGCAGTGCCATTCCACCCCCTTACACGGAGGTGTTACCAACTTAACCATTGTCTTTATAAGAATAGTCGTTCAAGCAGACCTGTGGAGAAGTGCTGCCCCCAGCGGCTGTTACCAAAAACTTTTTTTAATAAACGCACATGTCACATGTAATATTTACTTTACGCTACATATTAAGGGGAATACCGAATTATATTCACTGATCGCCGATCTGTAGATTTTCAAGAAACGAAATTCCGCCAAGTCCCTGGAACTTGGTGTGTTTTAATATAGAATGAAATTTCCATAAGGTGCTTCCACAATCGTGAAATATTCCAATTTAATTTATTTTCTTGTTTGGTGAAATGGCTTTTAACATTTATTACACATTGGCTTTTGTGATGAGTTCACTCGTTTCTATTATTCAGGTAATTGAATCGATCCAGTAATTGAAGAGTATAAGTAGATATACATTCACAAAGGTTTTAAAAAATATATATGTGAAAAACTGCAAAATGATAAACAATTTGTAAATGTAAACCAATACAAAGAAAAAACAGCATTATTTTAAATGATTCGGCCTACAAAAGTGCTCTTTTTGAATTTTGTTATAGCAGGCTACAGCTTTGCCTCCTTGCTCTTCATACGGAGAAGTTCAACAACGGCTGGGCTCACAGTAGCTATTCTTCTCAGCAATAGATCACACACCAACGGCCTTTTATGATTATTTAAATATTGTTACGTTTTTCCCGTGGGTTCTGAACGAAATTACAACATTTACTATTTCAAACTAATACTATCTTTATTCTCTACCACTGTATACAGTTAAACACACTAAACTACTGTTATAACTTTACAACAATAGCTCTTTACAATTCAACACTCAATGATTAACTAACTAACAGGTCTGCTCCTTATATACAATCTCAAATCTATCACGAATACTCGGAAAGAAGCGAGGCCACTCTATATGATTCTCGACAGGGCATCGAGACAATTCCAGCGTTCTTGAATCTTCGCGGCCGGACGGCGATGACTCATACATAGACGTGGGACGCGGCAAGGCCAGTTCTATAGGGTAGCACAAAAACATTCGGATGATTGCTAGCGGTGACATTGTCTCCCTCTTAACCCTACGGCAGGCGCGCCTTTGAAAATTACGTGAGCGGGCGCGTTGCGGTACTGGATGCCGCACGTACAAAAAAAGTATAAAGCTAAAATCTATATACTGTCTGCAATTTATTCAGTAATAAAGGATATTACACATATTTATAGTAAAATATTTTAAATATAAAACAGAAATATCAACTCAAGAACGAAAAAAAATTCGAATAAGTTGTTGGCAATATCTTAAAATTCTTTTCGCTGAGTGGTTTATTTATCACGCCTCTATCCTAAAACAAATAAAATGAGATTTATATACTCACAAGATAACATCCAGTGCAAAAAACCGTAAAAAAGCAATTTTCGAAGCTTACATGACAAGACGCACTGCGGTACGGAATGCCGCAACGTGCAACTTGATCTCTTGGCGTCTCATTTGATTCTAACAGAAAGCCTGAATGCTTCCCTGTCCCTTAGCAGCCGGTTCCAAATATAATCAATAAAGAATTCCTGACGCGACAGTGGCGTGCAGCAATTGGAATTTTAAAAAATATATATGAAATATAAAAATGCGGCACAGAGTACAGCTGCGCGCCCGCCGGAGGATTAAACATGATCGTCCCGATCAGCTACTTCATGTCCGTGATATGCGTTGAGCCTGTCGAGGTGGACAACTTTCAGTTTGCTTCTGGGGCAACGTTGAATTCTATACACTACGTCATTCGCTGATGATACCACTCTTCTTTGGCATTGTGGAGACACTGGTCATCTAAGGGAAATGGTGAACCAGGATTTGGCCAATGTCAAGAGGTGGTGTGACAATAACTGTTTGTCTCAAAGACAAATATTTTAAATTTTAAATGTGTTGTAAATGATGTTTGTTTGGGTTCACAGCTCATAAATAGAACAAATAGCAATACATTTTTAGGTTTAGTAATTGACGATCAGTTAAGATTTGATGAACATATTGAGCAGTTATGTTCTAAGCTGGCATCAGGCTGCTTTGCCATAAAATCAATTAGGACCAACCTTAATGAGAGTATAGCCAAAGATGCTTATTTTGCATTAATTGACTCTCATTTGCGGTACGGTGTATGTTTTTGGGGGCATTCAACCGCCTATTTATTTAATTCTATGTTTGTCCTACAGAAGCGTGCCCTAAGGTATTTATGTGGACTTAAGCTTTAGAGACTCTTGCAGGCCCTATTTTGTTGCGAAAAGAATCCTACCTTCTATTTTCATTCTTGAAACAGCCTGTCTTATGCATAGGAAATATTCCTCTATAATTTACTCAGAAAATGTAAATAGTACCCGTTCATCTTTTAATATAAACCTACCGATACCCAGATCAACTCTAACCCAGAATTCCATTTTTTATAAAAGTAAAAAGAAATTCAACCACGTCCCTCAGTCAATCCGTAAATTTACAACATATAAAATTTTTAGAAAGGAGGTTAAATGATTGTTGCGTGTCAAAGGGTACTATAATGTAGAGGAATACTTCTCTGACCATTTTTAGACTTGTTTTTTCCTAATTTTAGTTCTCTTATATTTAAGTTTATGTCTCTGGTATGGCTGGTATTTATTATTAGTATTTGGTGCCTAATGCTTATTATTTTCCTATTAATCTAAGTCAAATGTTAAGTAGGCATTTGTAAACTATATTACTCAATGATTTTTTCCTTTTCATGACAGCTTTGTT
Source organism: Pissodes strobi (assembly GCA_016904865.1). Taxonomy (NCBI): domain Eukaryota; kingdom Metazoa; phylum Arthropoda; class Insecta; order Coleoptera; family Curculionidae; genus Pissodes; species Pissodes strobi. The sequence continues at coordinate 110,348 of MU182433.1, read as the reverse complement.
AATGACATCCTATTTAATAACAATAAAGCTTTATTTGATTTGATTTGACTGTATAGGGCCCTTCCCATACTGGCGTTAGCTTGGGAGATCTTCCTTTCTTCTGCGGATCATATAACCAGACTTTATAATTCATCTGAAATCCCATAGAGTTAGTCTGGAGATCATATTCAGCCTTCATTCGGTCACTGGCGAGACGTTCAAACGATAGTCCCACATCATTCTGTTTCATCTTCCCACTAGATCTGGTCTGGGGTCCTTGACTTGAGGCACAGGTTGAACACTGCCGGCACCATGATTTCACATCCTGGCAGTAGTTGACCCAATAAAATCTGCCGCGGATCTTGTTAATCATTCTGTTAACTCCGAGATGAGCACCAAACTTTCCATTATGTACTTCTTCCAGGACTTCCTATACCCTCTTCCTTGGTACCACTAACTGCGTCTTCACTACTTTTCCATCGGCGCTTTCCCTGGCTCGTTTAAGGAGTCCATTTTCAACTACCAGGGAGTCCCACTGAGCCCACAGAGATTTAAAAGTAGATTCCTTAGTTGAAATATCTCTCCAGCTTGGTCTTGGTTGATGTTCTTCTTTAGCTTTTAGCAGTAGTGCTGTTTCACTATCTTCAAGCAAAGAAAGATCTTTAGTTGCTCTGTGGTCCACTGCTGATCAACTTTAAACTTGGTTAGCCTAATGGGAGTGATTTTTTCTCGTTAGTCTATTCTTTGGCAATGTTTATAATTATCCTCGCATGATCTTCTGGATAAGGCATCTGTATTATTATGCCATCTTCCTTCCCTGTGCTTAGCCTTAAAGTTATATTGTTTTAACCCTTCTTGACTTGACTTTCAACTGTTAGCGTCTCTGGGTGGAGATGTAGACCGTAGTTGTACTCGACAGTCTCTCTTGAAATGCCCAGTCCTGCCACATATATAGCACCAATTTGAAACATTTTGGTTACGTGGTCTATCTTCTAGTGGCTCCCGGAATCATTGTACTTGACATTCTCTTTTGAAATGCCCAGTCCTGCCACATCTGTAGCACTGACTGATATCATTTCGGTTACATGGTCTAACTTCTAGTGGCTCCCGAAATATCTGTATTCGACAATCCCTTTTGAAATGTCCAGTCTTGCCACATCTATAGCACTGATTATATGACCTAACTTGTAGTGGCTCGAGGAATCTCCTCGTGGCCTGAAGAACTTCGGTTAAATTCTTCGAATACCGTCCATCTCAGTTAGTTCACAACTGTTCGCCAAATTTCCTCTCTGGATGGATACGGCCCTGACTTTAGGCTTCGAGATGTTACAGGCCGCCTCGATTTCTAGGGCTCTACCCAAAGCTTCACTGCTGTTATCAGATTTGGCTAGACGTAGCACTTTCTGAGTTTCTGGATCTCTGATACCATCCACGAAATATTGCGCAGCAAGTTCCTCTTGCAATTCTTCCGTTGCTCCCGGATAGGCCAATTGAATGAGACGTCTAACGTCTGCCTCAAACTCTTGTAGCTGTTCACCGGGCTTCTGATTTCGGGACTTTACTTGTGCCTGATGCAGTTGTCTTCTGTGTTGGTCTCCAAATCGTCTCTCGAGGACAGCAACATCAGCGGCTTCAAATTGTCTCTTGTACATTGTCCAGGATGTTTGACCGTCATAGGTTGGAGATTTGATATGTTGTTCTGTGGCGAATACCCTCTCGATGGATCCTTGATTTTTTAGTCTGGTAACTTCTGCTTGTAGATTCTTCATTTCTTTCTGTACGTCGCCTACTTCTTTTTGTACATTTCCAACTTCTTTTTGTACATTTCCAACTTCTCTTTGTATATTATTTACTTCTTTTTTAAATTTCTCATTTTGCCCGTCCAATATTTTCTGTACTTTTCCTTGCTCGCCTACAATTATATCCAGCATCCACTTCTGAAGCTGTTCCTGTTCTGCTTGCCTTCTACGTTCATCCTCTTCCCGTTCTGCATGCCTTTTATCTTCTTGATCTTGAAAATTTTTCTGAAGCCGGTCCTGTTCTATTTGCCTTTTATCTTCTTGGTCTTGTAAAATTTTCTGAAGCCGATCTTGTTCTATTTGCCTTTTATCTTCTTGGTCTTGTAAAATTTTCTAAAGCCGGTCCTGTTCTGTTTGCTTCTTACGTTCCTCCTCTTCACGAGCCACTTGCCTTCTACGTTCGTCCTCTTTCCGATCCGCTTGCCTGCTACGTTCATCCTCTTCCTGATCCGCTTGCTTTTTATCTTCTTGGTCTTGCAAAATTTTCTGAAGCCTGTCCTGTTCTGCTTGCCTCTCAGAATTTAGATTTTTCATGAAATCGGCCAACATTTTATTTATTTGGTCCATTTCTACCGTTTGTTGCCTTGTATTGACCATAGAATGTTATAAAATGTTCTCATAATCCACCAGTCAAAACGTTCTCGCTGACGTACATGTATCCTCTTTTCTCCTCGAAAAATACTTCACATATGTTCACATGATATGATAATTGTGGAAAGTACTTTTCCAATATTAGATATGGTTTAGATAAGTATAATGTAAACATTTTATTAATATTTCAGGATGGAACTGAACGTTGATCAAAAGTCGTCGAGAATAATAAATAGGTGTAGATTGTGTCCATTCATATCCCCTGTCAAAAGGGATTTTCTAAGGCACTTATGGGACACTCATGGTTTGAAATTAGCAACTTTAGAAGCAGATACAGTTGGTGAAAGTTGGAGAGTTGCAAATGACTACGGTGCGAACCAAAAATTTGAGGATAAAGAGGTCCGTCATCAATGTTTGAAATGTATGAAAAGATTTCGTTCCTATAGGACTGCACAAGACCACATAGAAACTTGTAACTTTATTGGTGCCGATTCATTTCCTTGTCCAAATTGTGCTGTTGTTTTTCGAAAGCAGAGACACGTAAAGCGACATTTGTTAACATGTGGAAAGGTAGTAGAACTTTGCTGTCAAATATGTACGTTCAAGTCTATTTCTAAAGCCAAGATTGAACGGCATTTTATCGACCGGCATAATTTAATATGCAAACTTGTTGATGAACCAGATTTTGATCAAGCGTTAAATGGTACTCCCTATACTTTGGAAAGGGCTATAGAATTTGAAGCTTTACCGAAGGTAGCAGAAATAGCATCTTTGCCAGCTAATGAATTATTGCCTTATGGTGTAGAAGTAAAGCCAGAATGGTACATTTGCGACCAATGCAATCAACGGTTTATAAGACCAAGACTTCTTAATAAGCATAAAAAATATGATAATTGCGGATCGGATCAATTTTAATAAACACCTTGGCAGTATCCTGATCAATATAATTTCTATATCCTCGTTCATGCTTCGATCATTCAATTATTCAGGCTGTAAGGACTGAACCCCAATTTGGCCGAATTAAAAATATTTTTTATAAAGAAAATTGATTGCCGAACTGTTTTTTTTTAACAGATCCTTTATTCAAGAAAATATACAATTAGATATATTTACAGTTTCATTTAAGATGTGGTTACTATTTCCTGACAAAAGGTTTTCTCTAATCAATGCTGGATAACCAACAAAAATTATCCCAAACTTCAAACATAACCTTAAAAAAAAATAAACAAATTCTCTTCTCCGCAAGTATATTTGCAATCCCTAAGAACACTAGAATGTGCCTACTAGAGTTGCCAAGTTTTCCACGAATCCAGTGGCGGCCCGCGGCTTTGAAAAATGTAGACGAGTTGCTTAAAGAGGGTAAAGCACCGCAGGCGATACTTACTTGAATAACAAAAGAATAGAATAAGAATAATTTATTAATGATAAGTACAAAATACGTTTACAATCGTCAATATT